>JAHWFO010002284.1:6784104-6799955 GCA_023313115.1 Rhysida immarginata
AGGGGTTCTTTCACTATGCATTGATGTATTTTTTATGGAAATGGCCTAAGCCTTTTTAGAGAAATTAATTTTTTTTTAAAAAATGAGGTAATTTTCAAAAGCATTTACTTCAGCACCCCAAACACAATAAAAACGTCATGAAAAAAAAAACAGCTTCCTCTTATTGAAAAAAAAATTTCTTTTTTGAATCCGTATCATCAATTCGTGGTAGGCCTGTGCGAATGTTCCATACCGCCATTCCAATTTATTTTTCTTTTTGCTATTTGTTTATTTAGTCCATATAGAGAAGTAGGATTATGTTGTTTATTATATTAATTTAATGGATTTTTTTGAACAATATTTATTACATTAGAATGCCGCATACCAGTTTCGACTATAGAGCCATCTTCAGCTTTTATATGGGGGGAGGGCGTGGTCTGGTGGGCTTTCACTGAAACACAACTTCTGTGAAGTTAAGCAACATCAGGCACGGCTAGTCACTGGATGGGCCGCTCACCTGCGACTCAGGATCTTTACCCCCCCCCCCCCCCGGCTGCTGTGACCATCATACAGCAGTCGTTAATGCAGGTCCATCCAGAGACCTAACTCGTCGGCCTCAGGCCATACAGGCTCTGGATGGACGTATTGAATTACAAATGAATTCGAATGAAAAAAAAAATATATACAGGATGAATAAAAAAAGTAAGGGGACAAACTTCCAGACAGGATTCCTAATAGGAAAGGAAACAAAAAGTTCCTATGTCCGGAAATGGACGGTGAGTCTGCAATAAAGCAATTAATACTGGAAATGTCAGGCATGTGTTACTGTTCGTGGTAGCTCCTTTGAACAGTTACTGTAATCAGTTGTCAATAAAATTGTTAACTAATTGTTGGTACTTTTTTCCCTGTAGCGATTTAATGGTGAACTTTGGACAATGTTCAGTATGTTGTCACCTATCATCATGTGAAGTTTGTGCACCGAGTTTAAAAATACCCTGTACACAGGTTGATTCTGAAAAAGTGTTTATAACTGTAAGCAATGACAGAGGTGACCAAAATGAACATTTTCTTTTAATACAATATGGGGTCGCAAGTACATTGTTCAGGAGCTATCACGTTTTATGCGCAAGAGACTTTATGTTAATGACCAATAATACGGTTTCGTGTACATCATGTCCTGATCAAGTCCTTATTCGCTGAGGAAGGCAGCGTGGCTGCCAAAATGCGCATACGAGTTAATAAATCTTTTATGTGGAATAATAGTTTCCTGTTGTTCTTGTTGTGTCCTCTGGTTTAGGCGCCAACCAAAAGAGACAGCAAAAGCTGTAAACATTACGTACAATAACGACGCCAGCTCAAAGCAAATGTTCGAAGTGACGGCCACCAGTGGTGCGACATAGCTGACACTGCCGACGTAAGGATTCTCGCACCCGGTGAAACATGTCTGGAGTATCTTGAATGGCACCAGCAGCAACAGCAGTTCGAGCTACAAATCATCCGCTGTGTCCAAAGGTGTTTCATACAAAGACATCAAGTTGGTTGAGGTCCGGTGAGCGAGCTGCCCAGGCAAAGGGCCCACCTCGCCAATCCATCTTCCTGGAAAGGCGGTATTTAGAGTGTCTAGCAACTGTCCGAGCGAAGTGTGCCGGAGCTCCCTCATGCATGTACCACATGTTTTGTCGAATATCCAAAGGGAAGTTATCGAAGAGCTCGGGAAGAGTTTCCTGCAGAGTTTCCTGTAATTCTCGCCTGTCAAGTGGTTAGGCATGATGATCTACTGGTTAGGGCCCAGTAGATGATTTTCAAGCAATAAACACCATTGCCATCTTCGCAGAAACGTGATAATTCAAGCAATAAACATAAAACGTGATAGCTCCTGAACAACGCGACCCCACATTGTATTAAAAGAAAATGTTCATTCTGGTCAACTCTGTCATTGCTTACAGTTATACACACTTTTTCAGAATCACCCTGTATACAGGGATTGGACAAAATAATATGAACACCTTTGATTTTAGATGTTTTGATGAATATCTAGAAAAATACTTGATGAATTATCCCGAAACTTTAAAGATGTAAAGGGTTTATTTCACCTCATATATTTCAGCAAATGTTTTGTCCCAAAGGCAGAGAGGGGACCAACAACAAATTGAACAAAAAAAATAATGTGTGGGATCACCCTGTAAAGAATAATGCTTAAAACGCGTTTTTAGCTGTAGCATATGTTTATGAGGCTTCTTTTACTTTTCTGTGTTCATTTGTATGAGAATAGCACGTATATTCATGAAGATATAAAGGTTTCTTTAAAAAAAACTGAAATTTTTTTTGTAAATTTATTTTATAACATGCAGGGTTTTCAACCTAATGCAATGCCATTTTCAGAAAGCTTGACAAACTACTATAGAGACAACGCCCTGCAATCAGAATAGAAAAATATTAAGTATTTGATGAAATATGAGAATTTTTACTAAATAATGTTTAACTGCGCATACGCAAGCGTTATCAAAATGTAATAAATAATAATAATATACTATATTTCAATGAATTTCAATACAATTAAAAGCAAAAATTATTAATGACAATTGAAAAACGTAGCTACAAAAAGCAATCGTTTAACGTGGTAGCCCCATAAAAAAGAAGAAAAAGAAAAAAATAATAAATTATGTTTTTTGCTTAATTTATTAGTCAAATGTATAAAGATACTCTTATAAAAAGCCCAAGGAAATATCGTAAAAATTCTGAAAGATATAGCCGATATAATGAGTTGAATTTCAGTTGCTCTCAAAAATAAACGAAACGATAAGGAGTTTCCCCCAAATTTTTATTTTTGGACCGACATCAGTATCGACTTCTCCTTATGCTCATATGAAGTCGTTTGCACATGTGCAATTAAACATTATTTAGTAAAAATGCTTATATTTCATCAAATATTTAATATTTTTATATTCTGGTTGCAGTGTTGTCTCTATTATACATTGTAGTTAAAAAAAACTTAAGAAAACATTTCGATTTTTTAAAGAAACCTTTATATCTCCTTGAATATAGTACTATTCTCATACAAATGAACACAGATAAGTAAAAGAAACCTCATAATCAAATGCTACAGCTACAATGCATTTCAAGCTTTATTTTTTACAGGGTGATTCCACCTAATATTTTTTGTCCAATTTGTTGTTGGTCACCTATTTACCTTCGCTGAAATACATGAGGTGTAACGTGCTCTTTACTCCCTGAAGTTTCAGGATAATTCGTCAAATATTTTCTAGATATTCGACAAAATGTCTAAAATCAGAGGTGTTCATAGTATTTGTCCAACCCCTTTATGTTTCAAGGAAGCCGTGCATTCCTACCAGGTAACCACAAAAGTTCTTGCCGTTTATATGTTGCCATAAAATGAAGTGATAGAAGATAGGCAAATGAGTGTACAGTGTGGTCCAAAATCTGTCAGGGGGGAGCAGGAAGTTTAGCCTGTATAAATACAGGGCTGTTAGGAATTCACATCAATCGCATCTCGTGCAGAAGTGAAGACAAATGGAAGTATCGAAGGAGATGGTTAGATGTTGTTTGCTTTATGACTTCAAGGTGGGCTTGTCAGCAGCAGCATCAAGTCAACGAATATCTCTTGCGTTTGAGGATGATGCTGTGAATGAATGCACTGCAAGGCATTGGTTCCAGAAATTCAGGTCGGGAGAATTTGCCATATCTGATGAACCCCGCAGTGGTCGACCACAAGCCTTAGATGACCAGGCCCTGAAAACGGCCATAGAGGAGGACAGCAGTTTAACATGTGGTGAACTTGCCAGACGGTGTCAGGTTTCTGATGAAACAGTCAGATGTCACCTGCACAGCCTAGGAAAGACGCATAAGTTGACCAAATGGGTACCCCACACATTGTCGGAATCCAACAAGAATCAACGAGTGACAGCCTGCATGCCGTTGCTTTCTCGAGATCGTAACGCAACCATATTTAATCCAATATTACTAGTGACGAAAAGTGGGTCCTGTATGACACTCTTAAGCGTTCCAAACATTGGTTGTCACCCCGGGATACCGTGCCTCACACATCAAAGCCACCCCTACATCCACGCAAGATCATGTTCCGTGTCTGGTGGACTAGACGCCAAATGGTTCACTAGGAGCTGCTATTAACTGGCCAAACCACCACTGGGGACCTGAACTCCCAGCAGTTGAAACGTGTGCAACAGGTATCCTGGAAGAAGGAGCCAGCGTTGGTGAATCGCAAAGGGGTACTCTTCCTTCATGACAATGCTTGGCCAAATGTGATGACCATAGAGCGGCTTGGCTGGGAAACTTTGTATCATCCACCTTACTCACCAGATCTTGCTCCAACGGATTATCACCTTTTCCATTTTCTGGACAACCATCTTTGTGGAAAATCCTACACCAATGATACAGATCTGCGAAAGGCACTCACGGACTTCTTTGAATCCGAGGCCGGCAAGTTTTACAGCCAGGGGATTGGTCAACTGGAGACACGTTGGCAGAAGGTGCTAGATGCCAATGGGGATTAGTTTGGGGACTAGCGATACATTACTTTTTGTGTACATCATTTTGTTTTCCGGAATTAAAAATGGCAAGAACTTTTGTGATTTCCTGGTAGTATGTTTCCACAACATCAGTTGGCCTATGATCAGTTGCTGCACAGAGAGCATTGTTAAATCAGTTATTAGTCAACCGCCGTGTAGGATGAATGTTAACCGAGTTGAACAATGCCCGTATTTCAAAATAGCCGTTCTCTATTTTGATATCTGTTAATTATTCTGGAACATGAAACCTGTAATCATGTTTCAGAATCATGAAACATACATAAAACTACAGGTTTTCCAGAGGTCATGAAACCTGTAATGTTATGTCAAACTACCTTAATAAACATAAGGAACAAAATATTTTGGTGTGTTGTTAAATGTCCGTACATTTCGTCTATTCCTTGTCCTTTCATCTGTATATCTCACATTTTCCACCCACGCCCGAATTCTCACAAAAAATAGTTGCCATGACTTATGCCCCAACCCTCGTATTTATCTGAAATAATCATAATGGGAGACAAACTGCTTCTCACCGTCAATTCCTGTACTACAGATTACAATATACACCATTTCTGAATAAAATTTGAGGCTTATCTTTCCGCTGAGATACATTCAATCAGAATTGATTCAGACTTTCGCAAAACTAAGCTTTTCTGCTTGAATGTAATTTGTCTTATTTTTTTAGTTCTAGAAGTGCCGCTTCAAGTTACATCCGCAATTTTGTTTCATTTCACTTAATGTTATCTTTGGTTTCTGCACTGATACCTTAACTTTTACGTCTTCTTTTTAATCAGAATTCAATCGGAACCTAAAGAAATGACAATTAAAAAAAATGACAGAATTCACTCGATCGCTTAAAAGTTGAGGCAGATTTGAATTCATCAAGGCCTTTGCGACGATCCAAGCGACAACAACCTTCAAAGTCATCAATACATTAGAAATTTTTGAATTTTTATCTCTTAAACAGGAGAAGGAAAGAGGAGTAGGGGAAAAAAAAGAGCAGAAATCGTCAGGGTTGATGGAATCTTGCCGAAGGAAAATTTATCGATCGTTTGTTGTTGAGGAAGAAAAAATAAACTTTCACTTTTTTTTCCTAACTGCATTTTTTTGGTTTCTCGTGCTATTTTTAAAGGCTTTCTGGTTATAAAAACGCTCAGCCCAAGGAAAATTTCATCTTCAAGGAAGGAACTCGAGAACAAACAAGAGTTGCTTTGAAGCTCTCAAAAAATTATGATTAAAAAACTGTTTTGGTTGGTTCGAATGAATTTTTTAAAGCAGCTTTAAAGACTATCTAAACCTCAGTTGCCACAAATTGATTTAAGTCAAAAAAATTAACAAAACTAAATGAAATAGCAATGTAGAGCTCCCATAAACTTTTTAAAGATTTACGCACTTATGACAGCGTTGTCAACTTCAATAGCCGGAGGTGAATTCATAATAAAGAAATAAAAATCTTTATTATGTCTTAGGATTATTTGAAAAAAAAAATGTAAAACTAATAACAAAACAAATTTCACAGAAAATGATTACAATCATTATTGATTTTCGTTTCACAATTTCTTTATATTTAATTAAACATTCGGATGGACGGCAGTTTCATTCTCTAGAGAGAGAGAAGCATTCTTATTTGTGTTTTAGATAAGCAATGCTTTTAGATTCAGTTAATTTGCAGCATAGAACCATAGAAAAAAAGAAAAGTAAATTCTATTGGAATTCCAAGAAATACACTTTCTTGATATTCAAATTATGAACATATAGAAACTCATTAATTTATTATTCTATTAATTAGCATTCACTAATTTATGATTCTGATAATTGTCATTAATTCATTATTCTATAAATTGTTCAAGGTAAACTTAAATTAGCTTCGATAATCAAAGCAAAATCTGCTTTCTTTAATAATCAATTATTAACGTGTTTATTGACAATACTGCTGGCCATTGGGTTGAATGAGTTCAATCTCAAAAGCTTTAATCTTCAATTTATTGAGGAAAATATATCTTACCAAAAGCTGAATCCTTCTATCTGCAAACACTTTAAAAGATTTTAAATCCTCTCACCGAATCCTCTCAATACTTCGTTGAATTGCACTCTTTGAATATGTTGGTTTCATTTAATATCTTCGAGATTCTTTTTTCCTTTTCGGAATTTTTTTTTATTTTTAAATATAACATAAACTCGAAATTTTTAATTTTCAACTCGGAAAACAATAAATTTGAAGTTCGTTTTTTGGGCTGTGGCGTTCATGGACCTACGAAGGCTATCCTCATGATTAAAGTAAAAAAAAACTTGAAGTTGAACAATTCGTATCCGTCCTCAGAACTTGAGAAAACTAGGCTTCAACTGGAATAAAGACTATTTCGAAATTGAAAAAAATTGGCCAGAAATCTTGAGAAATTAATTGAACTGCTTTCAGGCAAACCCTCAAGAAATCTCTTGAAAAAACCACACGTTCTAACAGGCTTTGTTAGAGAAAGAATTTCTGAACGTTCAAAACCACACCTCTTTAGGGTAACAGGGAGAAAATTTTTAAAATACTTAAGCTCAACCATCAAAAAAAAAAGCGAACGAAATGAACAAAATATTGTAATAACATGCGTTTACACTGTCTAGATATCGAGAGCAATACTATTGCGGACAAAAATTCTTTTTAAGTATTTGCTAGATTATAGATTTAATTCAACAAACAAATTTCACTTCTATTTAAATTCATTTTCTATTTATAATTGTATACAGTTTATTCCTGATGTGCCTCCTGAAGAAAACCTAGGCCGGGTTTAGTTTTTTTTTCTTTTGCATTTTAGCGTTACTGTTTTGCAATTGGAAATTGGTGGGGTTTTTTTTTTTTTTTTTTTTTTTTTTGGTTTTTTTTTTTTTTTTGCTTTGTTTTTGTGAAAACCGGGTCTTCCATGCTTTCAATTATGCGGGAATTTTTATTGTTTGATCACAACTCTTGTCAGTGTTCGACAGTCGTTGTCATTCAATTTTGGTTTTCGGACAAATCTTCTTCGCCGGTGCAGTCTTACCATGCTTTGTAAATAAAACTGCTTTCACAGTATAAAAACAACTGTACTTTATGGTTGAGGTTATGTCTCCTCGGGCGTTATAAAATCTATCATTTAAAGTTGGAAAGCATAGCTATATATTAGCATTGGAGAATTTATTTAAAAAGTTACTTCAAATTACTATCCGCTTAACCGAAGATTTGTCAATGATGGCAATGATGAGTCCTTATCTCATTGAACGGTTTATAATGAAAATCAAAAGTATAGTGATCCATAAATAACTATATTCTGTCAGAACTGGAAGACGGCGACTTATTTGCATCAATTTTTTTTCTAATATTGTGGCCTTTCACCTCTGATTGTTCCATGTTGTGGGCGTCAATGTGATTGGAATCTGATAATTTTATTTCATCACAACACAACTTACCTTACACGTTGGGAGCCAATGTGACCTTTACCCTTATGGTCTTGTCACCTCCCCTCCTTTCTTTATACATCTCGACCAGCAAGATTTCACAAGACTAAATCAGCAACAGATTCATTCATAGCTAGCCCAAAATTTCATCATTTAAATCACCAATCAAAGGCAAAATGGTCGGGTTCTTCTAATAAAAAAAATTGGCAGTGTGTGTCTTATTTATTCAATAAGGTAGGCAAACTTGAGAATCGAAACAAGTAAAAATTTTATTCAAAGTTAAACCTGACCAAAGAGATACAATTATCTCTTTAAGTTATTAAATTAACCCTATATACAAAGATAGGATAGATCTTGTCACAAAAGAACAAAGTTAACCCTACATGAATCAAATTACTTACATCTATGAATAAAAAAAATGTCACTTTAAGAAACTGCAAATCACTAAATATCTTAAACTCTTCCACCACCCTGAGAATTATTTAAGTAATCAAGAACATTTCTCTAATATAGTTCACTTAGAGTCACAGTCACTAAATAATCTAAATTCTCCTCTCTATAAATATGTAGAATGAACTACTCTAATAAACATTTTACTTACAACTTCGTGTTATTCTGCTAAATTCATGAATCATAATATTGTTAAGCACCACTTCCAGATTTAATACACAAAATTAAAACAGGCCATAACACTTTCACTATTTACTTTTCACGTTTTGAAGTAATCACAATACACTTTTATGTAATGTCTTATTAATGAATAGTTAAATATGGAGTGATCTGAGTGAGGTGCTCAGAGTGACGGGATCTACCTTGCCTAGGTTTATCAGGTCAACACCAACACTTGACACCCCCCCCCTCATTAGCCCTCCTACTATTCACGCCTCTATTATGATCTGATGATGTCATCCATTTGTTTGATGAGACTACACAAACTACTTTGGAAGGACAAGCCTATGGATGAGTTTAGCCAACTATGGAAATTGCACAGCCGCCTCGCAAATCAAGCTAACCCCCCCCCCCCTCTACAAAGTTCCAGTATCCATCGAAATTTTCCGCTCGAGAGCGGAGAGCCTGCAGCCTCCCACTCTCACTCGCTCCTCAGTAATGTCATGACTTCATCGAGTCGACTTCTCCTTAAATACTAGACCCATTTCCGGCCTCCCTCTCATATCACCGTTTACACACTCTCAAAATGTTTTTACAGGGTGCCTAAGGTATTTGAGGACACACCTTCGTTTGGCTACTGCTGCACTATAGTAAATTGTATGTCCTTTCCGTTTTCGGAAAGCAAAATGGCGGACCATCAAGTAACACAAAACATGAAGAGACATGCAGTAATCGTGGCAATAAAGGCAGAGCACAGCGATTTAGAGATATCACGATTTCTACAGGTCGCAAGATCATTCGTCCACAAAGTGCAGAAGGAGTTGGAGACCGAAGATGGCAATGTTGCACCAGTAGCAAAGCGTAAAAAGCATGCCTCACACTCTGACATCATCAGAACACCTGAATTTATTCAGCAAGTGCAGCAGGCCATCGATGACAATCCCAGAACATCCATGAGGTCACTTGTCAAAGATCTCCATCTGAAGGAACAATCAGAAATGTTGTCCATGAAAACATCAGATATCACTCGTATGTTATGCGAAGAGGCGTTTCAGCAAGACTCTGTCCCACCACACAAGTCTCGCATGACACAGGAATGGATGGCCGACAACTTCCATGATCACGTAACCCCTAACCTTTGGCCTCCTAACTCCCCTAACCTGAATACGTTGGACTACTACATATGGAGCATTGTGGAGAGAGAGGTCAATGAACAGCCCCATAACACCAAAGATGAATTGAAAGCTGCCATTTGTTCGAATAATGACCAATATGAACCATGACCATTTGATTCGCGCATGTCGACAGTTTCGATCTCGCATTGAAGCAGTTATAGAAGCTGAAGGCGGATTCATTGAATAGCAATATAAGAAGAAAGTTTCTTGTGTATGCTCATGATATATTTCGATAATAAAGTTATTATCTCGACTTATATCTCTGTTTTCATTCTTGACGTGAATCTATCCTATAATATACCTTACGCACCCAGTATTATATTAAGTCCATTATTCTAATGTATAAACTGAACTTATCTCAGAAACTACTTTTATTATAATCCAATATTACCATATATCAAATAATTCATAGAAGAAATCGTGAGGAATTCAAAAAGTTCAAGAAGTAGTTCCATCCCGTTAGAACACCTCCCCTCTACATGACCTAGCCCTAAATCAATCATCTACATTTAGAATTCTTATTTTGTTCAAAGTTGCTCACTCCAACTACAAAAATTTTCTCATAATTTTATCCTTGATAACAATTCCCATAATCATGACTGCTGTGTAAAAGACATGGTCTTTTACCAAATTGATATCATCAACACAACACGTGAAACGTCACAATATATTATTAAAAAAAATTTAACTATGCAAATAGATGTCCTCAAAATTTGGAGAATCAAGATCATTTTTGAAGAGGGTCATAAATATTCATTTAAACTTGGAGGAATATATGGAAGTTCATTTAATTGAATTAAAAAGATGAAACGAGCAGAATTAGATAACTTCCAACCCTTCACTTTTAATACGGAGCCATTCGTCGTGATTGCGTTTCATGGCCGCTCCAGCAAATCGTGTAAGGAATCGCAACTCCGAGCTAATTTATATCGCATTATCTGCGATCTAACATCATCTAAGTTTTTTAGTGAAGTTGAAAGATCTTCATTAAAAATAATTAAATTAATCAGACAAGATTTTTTTAATGCTGAAACATGTACTAAATTTTGACAAATCAAACAGACGAGCTTAAACAAAAAAAATTTTCAAGGCAGATTTTTCAGTTATTTTTTTTTTTGCTTGGAATTTTAAGCATATTTCTAAATAAAGCAATTGATCTTTCATGTTTAATTAAAATAACTTTTTTCCCGAATATATTACTTGTTTCGTTTGTCTCATTCTGTTGACAATATATTGAGTGGCCAATTTCTCCGATTAGATTGCCCGAGCAATCTTGGCCGCGTATGTAAATACGGAGTCGAATGAGTTTCTTTCACTTTATTAGCGGGGTCGAATGAACAAAGTCACTTTATTGAGCGACTTCGATCATCATCGATCAACATGTCGGGCTATTCTGTACAACTGTTGCTTGTGCCCGGGGGCGGATTTTTCAACGATACAACTATTTTTGAAAATAGGTCCTACACGAGCATTTTGCACTGAGCACCACATCTAAACGTTTCGAACTGGAAAACCTTATCAAGGTGAAGGAGACATCTGACAATTATATATAATTTCCAAAGGACCGAGTCCACAAACAAAAGAAAAGGAAAGAGTGTAAGCCAACATTACTATTTTACCGATCCAAGAGATGGGCATATAGCTCTTTCTTGGACCGGCTGCGTGTATCAAGAACGGTGCATTTCCCAAAAAACATCGAGTCAAAAACGGTCCCGTGCTCGACACATTTCATATGCGACAGGGATCAACGGCGTTTAGAGAAAAAAAATACCTGCCAATTGAGCGACAACGATGTGTAGACACCATTGAAATGAAGAAAATAATTTCGGAACACACTATGCGCCGAACATTGTCTCCATATCCGTTATAACAATCAACTACCCGTACTGGTACTACATTAAAAGTACATTCTTTTGAAATATCAGTGCATAGAATATCATTCTGTTACCATTCCGCCTTTATTCTGATGTTTAGGTGCAACTTTTTAAATAAGGTGAACACAATTATTTCCCGTAGTTTATATAAAATAAATAATTAAAATAATCATAGAAAATATTTATTTAGAAACTTATAAAATGTGTATACAATTTTTATTAAAAGTGGACCGAGTAGCCATTTTATAGTACACTTTCGTAGTAGAGTAACACCTCCGTTTTAATTGGGCAACACGAACTTAGCGTGCGTCAACCGAGCAAGATGGGCAAAAGCTAAGAGTTGTGCGACACGTTGGACTTTTCTCGTATACTTGGTGTTCGTATTTACCGAGAATGGAGTAAGGCCCAAAAAACATCGTACCAAAGACAATCTTGTGACTATAAAAATACCTCGTCAACGACAAAAATCAACGACAATTCATTCTAATCTACTATTACAACCAAGACTACAATTTCGAAATCCGCTATACCCCGGAGAATGCCCAAATTAGGCAAATAACAACCGGGCGATTCGTACATGCGATTGCAATGACCTTTAGATACATACAGTTGCAATGGGTCCATAATCATTTGCATTGGGCTATCGCAGATTTCGAAAACGCGACTTGGTCCGAAGAATCACGCATCCTACGTCACCACGTTGATGGTAGAGTGCGTTTATGGCGTAAAGAACATGAAGCTATAAACTTGGGGTAAAGATTTGTCCTATTAACTTTGTAGGCTAATAGTGGTAGTCAATGTATGAGGAATGTGTTCATAAGAGACATTCATATATACTCAATAATCTAAACAACTGCATCGTGTCGAGCATTGTACCATTTTAATCATGGGTTTATGAAGTCACGGTTCAGAATATTGAAAAAAAAATTTATGGCAATACTTTTGCTTTACATTATATTCATACCAAAATGGTAACCTATTGTCCGGAATCTATTGTTTCGACGACTTTTTCCCCAGCGACGCTCTTGCATTATGAATACGATTTTCAATTACCTGCAACGAAGTTACGATCATTTCAATTCAATTTCAAATTCCCATGCAACCGTCTGTGACGATAGAATCCGAACTGGCAGATAGGTCAATCCGAAAACTGGAAAGAATTTCCTTGTTAATTTTCGTTTTCTTTGGATAATCTGGCAGATTTCAAGATGGCTTCCAAGTTCATCATGTGCCCCAAAAGGTAGGTCATATCCATTTCGCACTGATGTACTCCTTGTCGGTTTTAGAAATTTCCAAAGACTATACTGAGACTTCTGGACCAACCCTGTAGATCAGATTACATTAAGGAAACGAGTACATGCTTCTAATTAATAAACAACTGATATGATTGTCAATATTTTTTTGTTTTTGCGGAAATTGACGATGCAATTATAAAGTTTAATTTAACGCAGAATTTAATTGATTAGGAAAATATTGCACGAGTTTACTAATTGAATTCCTATGCTTTTCATTTTTATTTAAAACATTTCTTGATTTCCAGTTATTCTTCTCCCCGGGTAGATCAGAATGGCTGAGGATAAATGGGACTGAAAAAACGGCGAAATGGATGAGAGAAGGAGGAGAAAACAACTTTAAAAAGTGATAGTGGTGTGTAGGAAGAGAGTGTGGGTGGATGGGGGGGGCATGATTTCGTAGGGGAGAGGAGAAAGAAAGAAGGGGCAGCGAAGCGGGTCTCGGCGTCATTTCGTGCATCCATCACCGAGTGACAGCGTCTCATATCTCCGTCCAGTTGCGAGAGGGAGAAACAAAGTTATCTGGGTCTTAGACGCTGCGACGTGTAACATTAGGTGTAATTCCCATCTTTGAACGGCCCACGGGCCGATAAACTGTACATCAAGGCCGGCCACTTCGTTTCCTGACGTGACGGTTATGGAAACGGCGGGGATGATAGGCCGTGATTTAGGACGGCGAGCCCTGTGGCGGAACCACCGTCCGCAGTTACGATCTTTCCCTAACGATGCTGGCGTATAATAGGAAAGCTGGCATATCGCCGGACAAAAGGAGGCTCATATCATTGAAAATCGCGGAATTTGTCTTTCCTCCCTCCTTCCCTCCCCGTCACCATCGCCACTCCTCCCGCATTCTCTTCACCAGCAGCTCCTGTTGGCCTCCTCGTCTTATTTTCCATCGGCTAGAATGTTGCTGTTGCTGCTGATGTCAGAATTTATGGGAGGGGGAGAGAGAGAGGATGAAAAAAAAAAAGCTGACGCCCGAAAACGGGTAAAGAAGAGTATTTTCTCACCCTTCCCTCTTAAGTGATTTGTCAGGATTGCCGACGCACACTGAATTTTAATAATTTAAAGAACGCACAAATATTTTTAATTACATATGATCCTACCGTACCGATTAAATCTTACATTTCGCACTCCAACAATGATTTTGTGCATGGCACGTAGAACAGCAGGTAGGCCACTATTTCAAAAGTAAATAAATGCATAAATTTTAATATATTAGAGAGACATACTGATGAAGATTCGATCAACTTTAGCTCTGATCACAGCCGCAATTCTTCAAGAATAGATTATATTGTATAAAGTGTCGGAACTGTTCTGCAGGAATATCGTCGCAATCGTAGCCCTTGGATGGTTCAAATTAGATGGCAACATTTGTAGACTTCGAACGGATCTTTCCACCTCGTCTCAGAAATGCTTTATCAGGTTGTGATCAGGTAACTGATCTGGTCAGTGAATCACGTGGATATCAGGGCCATGTTCACTGGACAGTCTGAGACCAATGGAACCAGTCTGAGGCGCACCTAAAACAATATTGAAATGGCTTCGGGCATTAAGAACGGTTTTCAGATTTAGGAGAACACATGTGGCCCAGAAAAAATTTCACCTCTGTCCACCTGTAACGTCATCTCTTGACAAGACGGGTCCATAGATTCGTGCTGCTTGTGCTTGTGCCATATTTGCCTTCTGCTATCAGCATTGTATAGAAGAATAGAGACTACATCGAACCAAGATAATTTTACCCCATCAAGTATCCAATTTTTGGATGTTTTCTGGAACAGGGTACACCAGCTCTCCTGATTTACTAAAGGCACATTAGATGGTCTCCTGCTGTTAAAACCAATCAGAAAGCCCGTCGTGTTGTGCTTTCGGATATGATATTTGTGGATCTGTCATGTCGTTTCCCTTCTGTTGCCTTCCCATGGCCTGTTTTTCTCTTTCATCCACAATCCTTCTCCGCCAACAATAGCAATTATCGCTTGAAATTTTATTGCAGTACACACATTCTCTGCACAGCCGAGATACTGCTACATTTTTAAAGCCAAGGATGTCAGCTGTTTTCGAACTTTTTGACCAGGCTCTACTTGCACCTATGAAGTCGAAGTCGTTCAAATCTTTTTGTTTTACCAGGGGCGTAGACTGGAGCTGCAGCCCCCATCCCCCTCAGGAGTCGAAAATTGTATGACGAAAATATCGTCTTGATCTTATTTTTATCATCTTCTTCTGCTCAGAGCCTTCATCTCCATGAAGTAAGGAGACTAGCTGATCACAAATTATACGATATAACAACGATATTTATACAGAAATTGCACTTTTATTTCTTCAATATGCATACGAGATACAGTAGAATACGCTTTTATACATAGGATCATCAATATAAGGGGACAAACACAAACAACCATGCCTGGGCGACCTTATTTATCATCTGCTTTGTTTGTTTTTGTAACTCCCCATTGACTTCTTTTTCCTTTTCCTTTATCGTTGTTTTAAGTTTATCAACAATGGTTAAATGTTATACAGTTATAAGAACTGTTGGTATGCTACGACTAAGCACCTTTTCCAGGAATTATTAAATGTCCAAGAGTTGCAAAAGATACATAAGCATTGGAGAGAATGCCATAAGATTATTCTTCTTCTTTGTACTGAGCTGTAATCTGAGTGTATTTTTTAATGTAAACGCATTTTTGCACAATCTTTCTTTGAACAATCTTTCTTGATATCGTTTAAATCCACTTTTTCATTTCTTTGAATTAATAAAGAATAATCCATAACAACTAATTAAATAAGACCTTAATTTAATTCAATCCATACCGGAACAGTCTACTTCATTGAAAAAAAACTCGAATCTTATGGCATTCTCTCCGACGAAATAAATCTGGACATGTCCAAGGCACTCCAGTCCGCTGTTAAAATTCTTCCAAGAAAAAATGCCGTATTTCATCGAGTAACGTGCCC
>JAHWFO010002284.1:6800055-6810747 GCA_023313115.1 Rhysida immarginata
CCCGTTTTATCGCCGCCCTCAAATAATCGCCTCGCCCCAGAAAGTTAAGTGAAACTGGAACTCTATTTCCTTGAACATAGATAGGTTTTTTCTGGATTAAATTCTACTTAGCCTAATTTTAATCATAGTTCCATGGTAACTAGGAGCAGGAGGGTGCAACAAGCAAGCACTAATTAGATTCCGACTTGTTAGCTGCAAAGTGAAATAATCCCGTAAGCGTTTTTCGATTATCAGCAAACTTGAGTTAGTTCTATCCTATTTTCGCTCGATATTTGTGTTCCTTTGACCGCAATTCCTTGCTGTCAATGCCTTCCGTTGCGGAATCTGTTGTAGTGTGAATCCAGCTCAAACCGGAAGAAGCCGCTCAACTTAATATAGTGGATTGATTCCAATTTATTGGCGCAGAGAAACTTTTGCCCATTTCGCTAAGATGTGCCATTGGATCAACATCGATTATGCTCGATTGATGACTCTGTATCTATTTTATGTGCCGACATTGCAATTTCCATTGTAACAAATTTCTGCAAAGAAGGGAGAGGTCTATTTTTGACCATATGTTCATAGCCTTTCCAAAGGCAATTAACAATTCGCGGGCGACGTCTTCCAAGGCCACATTTTAGCAATCCGAAGGTACAACTGGGAAACTTTATGGAAGGGATATATTTAATCCACTTTCTTCTTAGATCTTGGTGAAAAATTTGGCGATGAATTTAGCGGTAAGGCTGGATGTCTTATCCTTGTGGAGCCATATCTTTGTAATGTCTGCACCGTATAGAGCAGGTAGCTCATCCGCAAAAGAAAAGGCCTTTCACGCTCAGAAGATTCAGCAACCATAAAATCCAGGAGCAACCATAAATCTTTTGAAAAGTTTTTCTTGCATTGGTTTGTACACGTTTTCTAGATTCACGCAGACGATTGAATATGGCTTCTTTAAGTAAACCCAGCTCCTGTCTAGAGTAGCGACAAACTTTCATCGGTCCGCTGCAAAATATTTTTCGTACAGCTTTTTGCGATGGGTTGAGAGAAGAGTTTATGAATGTGTAGCTTAAATAATTTGTCAAGGCGTAGATCCTTTCGAATTATCTTATTTACTGCCTTTTGTTATACTGTATACCAAAAGAGGGAGGGGTCTCTTGCAGAACTAATTTCCAATTTTTGCGACAATATTTTGATTACACTTTGGAGCGGAATATGATTTCGGATGCTTGGGAGTTGTAAAATGATTTTCTTACAGTTCCTTTCCAATTCCATCGAAAGTCATTACAATAACTTTACATGGCACCGCTGTTTGTTTTCGACAAGTCGTCACCTTTGGATATTTTACTTATATATTCAAATCTGTATATAAATTCCCCTCATTGTAATAAATATCATCTTTTTACATAAATAAATGTTTCCTCGCTGAGATTTACGTGATACAATATTTACGCAAATCAATTAATTTATAAACAGCCCCAGGACAATGAACATGTTTAATTTTTAATTTTAAAGATATTGCTTTCTCCCGTCGTCATTTTTCCGGGGGGGGGGAGGCCAGGAAAAAAAATAACGACGGGTAATGAAAATTCTATCAGTTTTTCTGGCTGTAACCGCTTGTCTTTCATATCTGGGCAATCTAAATCGGTGTATTTATGGGGATTGGCAATACGTTTTGCTATCTCTCCTTCCCACCTCTTAATCTTCGCAATCGTATAAGTTGTTTGCCAGTGGAAAAAAATAATTTCTCCACAACCCCAAGCTAAGTGCTTTATGTTTTTTGGAAGGTTGTAGATATTTTTTGTTGTTGTTTCTGTCGCCGAACGGAAGTCCTTGCGGCGGCAATATCAGTTGTTGACGGCAAAGGGATCCGAAACCATTCAGGGAAAAGAAAATAAATTGGGAGGTGGGAAAAGGAAGGGAGGTGACGGGATAAAAAAAAATGTTACACAGCCCCACTGGAGATAAAGTTAACTCGCTAAGGAATGTATTGATTCGCACCAAAACGGGGTCCAAATTTTCTTGTATTGTAACAAACCCTTTTGACTGTTGTATTTTTCAGTCGACGATAGGGGTCCCTTATCGATTGACTTGCGAAGGTGGGAAACGAATGAAAAAAAAAATTCCTGAAAAGAGGACAGGCAATAGGAAAACAAACATTTTAAAAGGGATTATTCAAAAAAGCTACTTGGAACAAGTCTACACTCTCCACATAAATGCGTTGCTTCCCTCCACCTCCTATTATAAATACTTGTATAAATTTCTCTACGTTCATTATTAATTATCGGTGAAAGATGAGTAAATTATTGGAAAGGACCCTTAAAAAAGCATTTTTAATTAGATTAGTAAATGGATGTGCTAAATCAATTTGAGAAGTGCAAGAGAAAATTTATGTGCTCATTTTACCTATAAATTAATCACTAACTTTTCATATATTTTTCAAAATCCCGATTTAAAAAGCTTTTGCGTTACTTCTAAATGATCATCAACCTAGTTTTTCCTTTTAAAAAACGGTAAATTTTTAATAGCTTATTTATTTATTGCTGAAACATGCACTTGCTGTTAAGCATCGTTCTTCATTGGAGCATCAAAATAAAAAATCAATTCACAGAAAAATGATGTGTATGCGTCACAGCCTCAGTTTTATAAGATTATGATGAGAAATCTAACGCCAAAGCTAATTGTTTAATGGAAAAGAAATTGTGAAATTTTAAAATTGAATTTTAAAGATTGAAAAGCCATGCTCCTTTTTAATTTATAGTTTCTCGACACCTTGACTAATTGTGTAGCTCACAAAATCAATATAAACATTTGGCTCATTACATGGGTGGAAGATCCGGTAGTGTGATATCAGAAATCAGTTGAAGCAGAAATCGCTCATACACTCTAGCTTATAGGCGTCCGTCCACTATAGCTAGAGCCTTCGTTGATATTTTTGCTCAGTCATTCCTCGAATATTGACAGGCCCTACCATTGACATTGCAAACCGCCTCTTTCTGAACGTATGCGCCAAGCCCAGAAGAGAATTTTTTCAAGGTAGCTAAGCTTTTTCAGGTTTCCTTCCAACCTCATCTCTTACTGAAAATGTGACAACTTATAGACTAGTTCTTTCGTGATACTGAAAGTGGTATCCAGCGGCGTAAAAGCATAGCGGGACAGTATCTTTCAGGAAACTTTTCTCCCGCAACTAATACGAGGTCTGTTCAAAAAATACGTAGACTGACGTCATAAAACAAAATATACTTTATTCAGAAGTTACACATCTGGGTCCCCTTCAAAGTACTCTCCTCTCCGACGCACACGCTTATCCCAACGGTGTTTCCACTTTTGGAAACAGCCCTGGAACGCTTCTTTTGTGATGTCCTTCAGCGCCTTCGTCGCATTTCCCTTTATGTCGTGAATCGTCTCAAATCTCCTTCCTTTCAAAGGTCTTTTGAGATTCATCACCTGTTATGATCTTCGACAAGAAGTTTTCATCTTCTTCTGAGCGTTCAAGCAATTCCTGACAAACCTGGACGCGATGGGCTTTTTGGTCGTCCGTCGTCAGGCGTGGAACAAACTTCGCAGCAACGCGGTGCATCTTCAATTTTTCGGTCAAAATCTCGTGACATGATCCAACTGCTATCCCACACTCTTCAGCAAGCTCTCTGATGGTCAGACATCGATTTGGTCAGAAGTCACTCATTCTAAAAATCCGCCAAACGAAAAAAACACACTTCACAAACAACCGCGTAGCTAATCAACCAATACTGATATTTGCAATAAAAAAAAATGCCTTGTAATCAGCAGATCTGTCAGAAGATGGCGACACCAAGCGATTTTGATTGGGACCAACAGGGCCCGCGCAATTCAAACAGTCTACGTATTTTTTGAACAGACCTCGTATATACGATTTAATAAAAATTTTAAACATTTTACAGTCGATGAAAAAAAATAAAAACTGTTGATAGATTGTTGTCCGATCAAAGTTTTTTTTTTTTTTTTAATGTGTTCTGGTATTGATCGATCCAAATAAGTTCCAAGAAGAAATATAGTTTGAAGTATTGCTTGATTAAAGAACTGTTCGATTGTTGGAAGTTGGACAGGCAAGATCCAAGAATGCATACGGCTTGTATCTTATAATCTTTTATGATTTAATTCGAATAAAGAATGCTCATTTTTTGCTTAAAAAATGCTTTCGTGGAAACACATTAACTAAAGAGAATTTTTAAACTATTGATAGCGTTTAAAATTGTAGATTATTAATTTTTTGAACTAAAACGTATCATGAAAGTGAAAAATAAACTAAGCCCAAGATCAAATCTACTATTACTAAAATCCAAGCTTATCTGTGTGTCTATTATAAAGATAGAATCAGCCCCTTCAAGAGATACCTCGGAACCACCTTTTTTGATCGATACCATGATCTGTATATATCTTTTACTTACGGCTGTGTAGGGGGCGATAGGCTGGTTTTTATTCCAATTTCGGTTTTTTTTCTCACAAAATTTTTTAAATAAATTTTCCTGCGTGGAGGGTTTTTTTTTTATGCGTGGAGCAGTTTGTGACGTCAGACTTTGTTTTGCCAATAAGATTGTTCCTAAGCGGGAAAATAATGAAAATAACGCTTGCTCACGAAAAATTAAATAAGAAATATTTCACAAAAAAAGCATTCAATAAAGTTTCTTTTATTTCCATTTATAGTCCTTCTTGAAAAAAATAATCCCCATTTTATAAAACGGGATTTAACCCTCGGTTTTATTACAAATTATCAATTAAGAAACAAACTATCCCATTCATGTATATGGTCAATCTATATTTCCTAATGAATATAAAGCCCAAAGACCATCATAGAGTTTTCAATGCGATAGAGAGACACCAATCACTATTTTACACGTTCGTGGCAATCACTATGTGGCTAGAAGGAAAGTCATGGCAGAAACTAAATTACACATATTTTTATACAATGAGGATAAAATTGCTTTTAGCAATAGAAGAAAATATTGACATTTATGGAATGAGAAACGATTTGAGATTCAAGAGATTATGGTTATTGATTAAAAGTTTTTTTGATTGTCCTCAGACGTGTCAGAATAATTATATAAGAAATATTCACTAAAAAAGAACTCAATAAATTTTTGTTTTCGTTTAGCTTTCTCCTTGAAAAAGGAAAAATATTCGCAAAAAAAACGTTTTTAATTATTAAATTAATTATTAATTAAAATAAATAATAATTTAAAAATTTTAATTTAAGTTTTTATTTATTTTAAGTGTGAACTAAAACAGTTGAAAATGAACCTCTATCAATGAACACACTAAAAACAAAAATAAAACAACACAGAAAATTTGAAAATGGACACAATTAATCATACTTGTTTTAATAATAATAATAATAATAATAATAATAATAATAATAATATAAAAAATAATAAATAAGAATAATCCATCCATTCATCCACCCATTCACTGTTAATAAATTCAAGTGCTGTCTGTCCCCTTTATAGACTCGGTTCCTGTCAGAGATACACCTAAATCACCTTTTAATGGATTATTTAGCCGTAGGGTGGGGAGGGGGAGGGTTAGTTCCAGTTTTGAAGTTTTTTTACTTTACATATTTCTCTTTTTCAAAAATTCAGTTTTTATACATGTCAATGGAGTTTTGTGTGCGTGGATCAGTTTGTAACGTCATGGTTTTATTTGGCAATGGGTTTTGTTATTTTGATTGAGCGCATAGAGCTCCCATCAACAACAGCAAACGAACCGCTGTCTTAGAAAGTACGTTTCTGGAGTACTTTCCCAAAGTTTTTCATCTGTCCTCAGTGTTTTTGGCTGGCGTTTGAAAAAAAACGGAAACATAAGAAGAAAGTTAAAAGAGTATTGAAGGCCTAATCCCAAAGTGACCCTTTCTTCCTAACCCTTTTAAAGGAGTCCCATTGTAATAGCGTTGTTATTTAAGCTAATTAAACGCCTTTCCGTCATGCTTCAGTCAAATGAAGTTTTTTTTCTTCTATAAATTTTCTGATTCCAAGTTTTACAAGGTAATTTTCTTTTAATTTTTGACCAATTTTTTTTAAAAGGTAATTTTCTTTTAATTTTTAAGCAATTTTTTTGCAGTTCAGATATTTAAATTAAATTTTCTCTCATTGAACCAAAAAATTTTGTCCAAATGTTTTTCCCCCGTTTTTAAAACTGACGTTAATACTGTTATATTTTTTATTATGAAACATGGAACCATTTTGTATGTTTATTAAAATACGAAAAAATAACCAACCGATCAATCAATTTTTTTTCCGTTTTTAAAACGGGCGTCAATACTAGTTTAAAACTAAAAATAAAAAAAATTAATTTGTGAATGGAAATTTACTAATTTCAACCAGCAACACTCGATTGCCCTGAAATTTCGTTGAACGTTCCTTGTTAAGTCATGATTCATTACATAAGCAAAAGGGAGCAAGTGCGTAACTTATATATACAAAAAGCATTTTCATCGGAAGCCGGTTTCGGAAAAGAAATATTTTAAATAAAAGAATCGATAAAATTCCGAGGGAGATTCTTTCGAGTTCCATCAGAGTTTTTTGGAATACTCCCACGCCCCCAAATCGATACATTTTCATCAAAATATTAGAAAAGAATTTGCGTAGAGCCTGAATTCTTGAAAGAACTTTCTTCTTAAAAACTCACAGACCATCGTGGCAATAAGAGCTTTGTGAAGGAGGAAAAAAGATATTCAAATTTTTTTATTGGAGTAAAAAAAAATACAATTTTCAAGCTTAGGATTTTGTTTGTTTTATTTGCTTTTTTTAATGTGGCTAAGCCGTAAATATAAATTCTTTAAAAATGAAGCGTTTCTTGAATCCTCCAGAGATTATATTTTGATTTCTTTTTCTAATGTTCCTTGTTCATCGAGATTTATGCCACGCTCATCACTTACGAAATTATTCTTTGTCGACATTCTTAGTTTTAAAATGTCCAATAATTTCAACAAACAAAGAAAGGTCGTCATCGTTTCCGCAGTCTGGAATCCAACCCGAGATTTCAAAAGAATAAAAATGATGACAATCAAGAATGGTAATAATAAAACAAAAGAAGATAAAAAATTACTATACAGCAAAAAGAATGTATTAATAGTTTAAATGGCTTTCTATTCTAAATTTCTATAAACGTTCTTTTCCGTTTAAAAAATTAAATTTTGTAGTTCTGGGTTTTAAAATCACATTTTACAACTCAGGAAGATGGTCTGTACCCTTCACAAGACATAAATATTTTAATTTTATAACAAACGTGATCTCCGCATAGATCATCTAAATACAGAAACGCCTTCAACTTAAAAACGTTTTTAAATCTATTTTTCTCTCTACTACTCCAATGCCTCTAACGTACATAAATAAATTTTAATAGAAAGCTGAAAGATCTTCCGATAGTCTGCAAGCAATCCACATCAAATGGAATATTTGGTAATTTAATATTTCATACAAACAATATGCTAAAAAAGAAAATGGCGCATCGTTAAAATAAAAGTTCGTTTGAAAAATTTATATATCTGCACTTAGTTCAAGCCGATTTTAAATAAATTGCCGATTCTCAAAAAAGTGTTTTGAATTAAAGTAAGTTGAGACCTCTTCATGAAAAGGTCTTTTGAATTTGTCTTAAGGTACTCTGAGTCATCATTTTTTATTAAAAAAAGTTTTTCTATGAATAGCTTTAGTTCCATTAAGTTCCCATGAAAAATTATTCGACGCATCTCTGAAATTTTCAGATGGAAAAAAAATCAAAGTTTATCACTAATGTGTCTACATTATAAATATCCAAACAGTTGAACTGAATTCTAGCAACTCATTAATGACACAAGCGTCAGCCTTTCTGTTTTCATAACAGACTAAGTTTTTTGCTATATATACGTTGGACGGAGTACATGTATAAGTTTTAATTAAATTACAGTTTCATGGATTATAATGTAGAATTGAGTACACATTGGAATATTTATGGAAATTTATACTCTGTCTGTAACGACAGATTATACCCAAAATCCTTTGAAAAACTCTTTGTAATACGGTACATTCTCTATAATCCGACCGTGCGCTACTTCGGCACGTTCACTAATCCGACGTTTACAGACGGGTACTAGCAAGCATTTTTAATAAGCCCTTGAGAAAGCAGCTCAATGAGATCATATCCTTACTGAACTGTTTTTGTTTTTTAATCTTTACGAAATGTACAAACACATTATGCAATATTATTTCAGTAAGCTTTTGAAATGTACGATAGTGTACGAAGTAATTTAGAAGTAATACTGTATTCTACGTTCAGTTTATTTCTTGCTATATTTACGAGTTTGTGTTATTTATGAGTTTTCTCGCCAGCCTTCCAGAAATCCGGCACAACCCTTGGACTAATGTGTCGGATTAGTGAGAGTACACTGCGATAGCTTCATTGGGATCTTTTGTGGTCACCATAGTAATAGAATGTCTGTTTCCTGGAAAGTTCAAATAACCAGCTACTCACCATAGTCCATGTGTATATTCGGCATTTTCTTTTGAGAGAACATGCGCGTTTTATGGGACTTTATAGTGGAAATATATACAAATATTTTTAAATAAGTTAATAATTTATAAAAATAAATGAGCCACCTTACATTAAAGTTATCGTCCATGCAAACAAGAATTAATCATAACTGAAGAGAAATATCGTGTATTTGGAGGACAATGACTTTGGAGTCCTATCTAGTGTAATAGTTAAAAATATCGCAAAATTAAATAAATATTAAATTAAATTTAAATTATTTCGAGGAACCACCAGAATTTAGAGCTGCTGTCCAATACCTTTACGAAACCGTGTCGATTATGGAGTGGGTTTTGAATGTCAACACCATTACAAAAGAAGGAAAAATTCTCGATCGTGTCCGCCGGATTAGGGCCCCATGACTTCCCTTCTACCCCCAATACCATTCAGCCTTTATCGGTGGAAAACTGCCATAACCGTTTTCTCTGGCAGAAAAAAAGTCTTTTTTTCTTATCCTTTTTTTGAGGAAATGCGATAAAAAATTTACATTTTCAGTTAAAATGGGAACCTATTTGCCCAGACTTTTCAGTTTTTTTTCCCCTCAACGGAGAAATGTAAGAGGGAAGGGGAGCAAAAGAAAAGAGCGAAACATAAAATAAGAGTGGGTTTCAATTAAGACCGATGCGCTAGGAGAAACAAGAGCTCCATGATGAGACCTATTTGCGATATTAAAGAAACTTACAAATGCATTCTTGCTTCTGGATATTGATCTGTTAAGTTGGTTGTAAGGGAACAAAGGGGGAAATTCATAGCTAGTTTCTGCAGTAAAAATAAAGTTATAAGTTTCGGAAGGAATCTCATTTTGAGTAAGTCAATTACATTTCATGTTTATAAAACCAGTCTGCCTATTACAAATTTTATCTGAATCCATATAAAATGGAAAACACAATATCCCTTCTCTGTGAATTGCTAGCACCGCTGGGATATATCTTAACAGATTTCAAATTTTAAATGATTAGATTTGATTAGTTTTCGAATTTAAGGGGGGCACTTATATTTACGGAGATTTTCAAAATGACAATGCGTTTTCCTTTAGAGCATGTATTGCATATACTGTACTTTGATCGAATAATTCCAGGAATATAAAATTTTTATGGAACCCGGACTCCTATCCTTTACAGTCTGTCCCAAAAGTTTAGAATAGTTTGAAATTTACTAAGAGGTCATTTTTAAATACAGCATGAAAACCTTGATTCCTGTCAAGATTGAGGCAAGGGATAAGTGGCCATAGGAGGAAACAACAGCAACAGAGTCCAAAGATTCTGGGTTCAAGTCTCGGAAGTAGCCCCGAGTATTTTTTTTCTTCTGAAAACAATTTGCCGAGCATCAATTATTTCATGCACCATCCTCATCCAGTTTTGGAAAATTCCTCAATTTACCTTAAATTCACCAGTTTCCTGTACAATTGGTATAAAAAGGCATGTTGAAGCTGATAAAAAATCAGACCAAAGCAAAATGGCGCAGTACACCAACCAGGAAGTGATCAACATAGTCCTCTGCTTTGGTGAAGCGAGGCAAAATTATCATGCAACAACCAGGCATCGTTGAAATGTCGTGCGGAATTATGCTATGGTGCAAGTGGACATGACATTGAACACTACCTGGATTGATGGAAAGACTTACTTTGTATCAAATGACTGTTTGTAAGCAAAAAACATTAGAAAAGCTAATTGTCCTGTTGCAGAGCTTGCAATGAGGATTGTGGATGTTCCGCTCATCGGATTTTGGTGAACTTTTTTTGTTTTGTTTGCAATTTTCTATTGAACAAATGTGCAATTGGAATTTTTTGTATATCTCTTACGGTTTTCGAGATAGATATGTAAATTAGGACACATCCAAATTCTAAGATGATGAAAGGTGCTCCATCAGATAGAGCATCCTCAAGTTCCTATTTATTCCCTGTATTGGAATTTGCGTAAATACATTGGTATCCAAGATAGGAAGGTGTCCAACGACTTTTGACTCACCCTGTATATTCATTAACACTAAAATTGAATATGTTTATTTAAGAGAGCATTTGGTAATTTTAGGGTTTTAAAGTTTTAAAGTATGCATTGGCTTTCAGGATGAAGGATCGCCGGGAAAAAAAATCAAGAGACAGGAAAACCACATTGAGTGTGAAAGTAAACTTTTAAAATATAAATTCGAAGCACTTCCAGTTATTAATTCAAATTATAA
>JAHWFO010002284.1:6830362-6853535 GCA_023313115.1 Rhysida immarginata
AACTCTCACTCTGTATTCCTTGGTTTTAACGCTGAAGAAGGAGACTTTTAGCCCCGAAGTGTACATCCGTGGTTCTAATTAAAATAAATAGCCTAATTTAAAATTTCTCGGAATTCTAAATGTTGGAAATTGCAGGCAGTGTAAATGAATGTATACGATTTTTACACATAAATCCCATCAACACGTGCGCTTTTACGCCAGCGTAAGATAAATGCATGCATACCTTGTCTGTATGGTCTTCAATCATGGATACACTTGCTTTATGAACATTTGATCTTCGTGGTCTCTTCCCTTTTTGAATTTTGAACCCAGCTATCAACGGTACGGTATATCGACTACAATTTCCATATACAATAGACCAACGATTCTGAATGTTCACCGTGGGTTCTTTCTTTGCACAGTCGCCATTTTAACAGATTTTCTACATCTGTTATTATCGGAATATCTCGCAGTTTCTTGCACGGGAACTTTCCAATAATTTCCCTTTTCTAATTAGTAATTCATTGACTGAAACAAAAAAATGTTAGGAGATCCCGTAATGTCAAAAAATCGCAATCAGTCATGATATAGAACGCAAACATTTTATAAACTATTTATGAGATTCAAATTCTAATTCTTGTAAAAAGTAAATCAAAACTTGCACATCGAAATACAGTACTTGGTATCATAATCAAGAGAAATCAAATGCTAAATAAAGATGTATCCACCGTCTCCATTTCGGCTTAAAATTCTGTCGCAATACGATGCAAATTCGGCTGTACGTAGCTCTTTAATTAATCCTCGAGTGTAAAGTAATCTGTTTGACAAAACCGTCGTCAACGACGTCTTATAAACATTTTCGCTCTTTAAGCTTTATTCTCAATAGTTGGTAGCCTGTTACAAATATGGTAAACAGGCTTTTTTAATGTTCCAGAGGTTGCAAAGGAAGGGGGGCTTTAAGAATAGGTGAAATAAGCAAGCGAAGAGGAAGAAATTAAAGCAGCAGCAAAGCCAAGAAACAAAGAAAGAAAGACAGAGCGGAAGAGAATGATGGGACAAGGATACGACCCTAAACAAAGATCTAGAAATTGCCCTCAAGAACAGGACGCTATTTATTCAACGACCCGCATAAACTGAATCAATTTTTTCTTCTTTTGGCTTTGCTCTATTGTGTGGGTCTCTCGTTTTTAGTTCTCCATAATAAACGAGGTACATTAGCCAACATCTTTCTAGGATGACAACATAATTCTAACGAATAAATTCTATTGAGGAGAAAATTTTATTCACTGGAAACAATGTTTTTTTATTGTTCTGGGATAAAAAATGTTTTGCTTCGTCTGGATAAAGAAAGCACAAGACTAAATTAGCTTAATTAAATGTTTTAATTATCAAATTTCTGAAGGCAAATTGATAAATTAAATTGCACGCTTACTACGAAAGAGGAAATACTGGGCACATGTTACATTATGGCTACGTCTATCGCATTTAAAATGTTTTGAAATAGTTTCTTTTAAAATCTGCGATATACCGCCATTATAATTCTCTGTTGTCTTTAACACCAAAATACTTTTCTTAAAAAGGAGTCAACGCCCTCACACTTCATTAAATCTGAATAAGAAATTCCATTAAAACCCTAAGCCTAACTTCTTTGTCATTATGGCGAGAAATCATAGCAACGGAAGGACTTAAGCAGAGATGAGTTGGTGGACGTTGCTCTTTAAAAGCCTTTGCTCTAAAGAAGTGACAGGTGGAACCGCAACAGGATGGTACCGGACTTGGGCTCAAAATCTCCAACTAAAGATGGTGACATGTTCGGGCTGCGCTGATTATCAGCTGCGGTAAACAAACGGACGCCCACCGCCCATCCTCTTTCTCTTGGTTCCAAGTTTCCTTTACGGTTGCTTTCTACTGATTCCTTAATTGGCGTGCTTTCCACTCCGTCTTCCAATGTTAATCGGCCTTATCCAAGACGTTAGTCGGTTTCGTAAGGCGAAAAGGTTGCATTTTCAAATGTAAATCATCAGTGCAGTTGCCTCGCTTTCTGTCTCATTACATATGCTAATTGCGAAAAAGCTTGGACTATTCAAAACAACAGAGAAATCGCGGTTTTAATAATAAAATATTCAATATACAAACGTAAACGTTATTAACGTAAATTTTTTATATATCAAAGGATTTAAGTTAATAACATAAAAACAAATTGTTGTTTGCTGTTTCACATGAGAATAAAAATGCATATATCTTATTGTCAAATTATGGCAAATTATACTGGGTCTTAATCATTTATTAAATTAGGTGATACAGGTAAGTAAATTATTGAATTTGTTTCTTCAAAAATGAAATCCAAATTCAGAACATTAATTCAAAAGTTCAAACTCTGTTATTGAATTACTTAAAGGTAGAAGTGCACACAGATTGCACTCTATTCCCGAACGTTCGGACACGTCCATACTGTTAATATTTTGTCCCTTAAAAACAATAATTAAAAACAATCATATCCATTCGTAAAAATTAATAAGAATTTGAAATACTGAAATCGGAAAGGACGACATAATCAGCTACGAGCGAGTCATTTCACCATGGCACTTTAATTTCAGTATAGTCGCCCCCACTTGATATTAAAAGCAGTAATTGGTTACGAATTCTCGTCGATGTCAAATTTCCTGTACTTACTAGAAAAAGAAACCGGTGTCAGAGTGCGTGGCATCTTCACATCAGGTCATGTAATATAATCTAACTAGTTGTTACCCGCGGCTTCGCCCGCCCGCGCCATCTGTTGAGGGGAATTACAAAGCAAAAGCAGATAATTTTAAATAAAAACCCCAGAAAGTGGGGAAGGGGAGGGGGGTCGTAGAGGGCTGATTTTTGGCGATAGAGCAGGTCCTTTATTGATAAGCCTGCCCTGAAAATTTCAAGTCGCTAGCTCAAACCGTCTAGGAGGAGATAGAATTACAGATAAATAAATAAATACACGGATGGGTAATCCTTTCCGAGGCAAAAGTCAAACCCATCATTGAAGATAATCCGACGTCCAGATGGATTGAATGAATTGAAATCGGCATTCGACGATAAGTAACAGCATAGTAATAGAAAAGAAGAGACGTGATGACGATGGTGCTTTTCTGCATTGCCGCCTAGTAAGCGCGAGGTGCATGTTCATATCAACAATAAAGATGGATAATCAAGTAAAAAAAAAAAAACCTCTTGTTCACAAAGAAAATGATGTTATGTCGAATGCATATTTTGGCCATCGTGTGACTATCATTCAGTGAAATATAAAATTTATTGAATGTATAATTTTTATTTTCCTTTCCATATTATTGAAAAATGTGATTTATTGTTTCCTCAACTTTGGTTTTTCTTTTGTTACGTGACAATCGTTTTGTTTTCCGTTTCATATTTTGTGAATAACCTCTTGGGTATATCGGGTACGCGTCAGCTGGACGAATGCAACTAGACGCTAGTCAAGTGGGATAGTCAACTGGACGATAACCAAGTGGACGACGAAAATTTTATAATTTGAATAAAAAGCGACTTTATTTTGCCATCCTGTTTTTTTTTTATGGATATTTGGACGACAGAAATATTTTAAAACTTCAAATTTTGCAAAATTAATTTCATTATAACTTCATTTATTAATTTATAAAAATTACTTAAAAATTATTACCCGATAAATAAATATATGAAATTATATGATAGTTACAAAATTGTTTTAATGCATACATTTCACCCAGTTGACTATCGTCCAGTTGACCATCGTCCAGATGTGACTTAACCCCTCTCCAATCTATAATACTGAACAACACATTTACAAATTCATGATGGAGTGTCGCCAGCGATCAACCAGAATGGTGTCGAATTAGCTAGCAATCATTGACAAAAACCCTCGGAACATCATCCGGAAATTTTCAGAATCCATGCCAACTCTGGTAACAGCTTGTATCCAGACCGTAAGTAGACCATCACAATGTTTAGCTCATGTAATATTTTTGTCAATAAATCGATTATTATGAAAGACTAATCATTTCCTCTTCTACACATGTACTTTCCACGTACAAATGTTCGAGGCATTGCATACTTCCTTCTTGGTGTGCCATTTTTTTTATTTTTTATTTTTTCCCCCCAAAGAAAACAATATGTCAATCTGTACAAATGGAAGCCAACAAAAGTATTTAAATTTTATTTTTTTATTTCGCACAGGTCTCTTTTTTGATTAAAGATTCATCAATTTTAAAAAATTCTGTATCTTGGAGCTCTATCAATGAAGATCAGTATTTACGTGCAAACTTTTCACCCATCACAAGACATGGTTATAGAAGCCTTGAGGGTAATCTTAAGCAAGGAATCCGCCAGTGATGGCGAACGTGTGAAACGCAGCTGTTACGTTTTTATTCAAAGCAAAATAAATAGTTGCACGTTGAGGCCCAGTTTTTTAGGCTGGCACTCCAGTAACACTAACACTAGCTGTTCTTGAATATTTCACGAATGCGGCGGTTTCGCTGATACACGTTCCATGGCTCCAAGCTCCTACAATCATCCTACGTTCAAAGTCTGTAAAATCGCGTTGCTTACACTTATCTTCACAGATAAATCACTTCTAACGTCTTAAACACTAAGCTTTGCTTTTTTTTATACAAGTCTCGCTCTCTAGCGACAGCAGCCTTACGCCATAGCTAATTTGCTCAAAATTCTCAGCTGGTTATAGTAAATTGTTTTATTATAAATCGATAGGATAAGCTCCGGATAATCGATGTTGCCATGGGATATAAAGATTTGCTAAAAAAAAATTTGACACGATGGGGCAGTGAGCGATACTCATCAGAAAAGTATGAAGAGAATCCTATGAAATTTCATAGTTTTAAGTTGCGCAGTTTTGACATTTCTTTCACTGATAATGATATTATTTTTGAAAAAATGGAAGGAAAAATTCCGCGACCTGGATTCGAACCAGGAACCTTGAGTGTCATATGCTCGACGCCTAGGACATGTTCCTGGTTCGAATTCAGGTCGCGGAAGTTTTCCTTCCATTTTTTCTAATAATATAATTACCTGATGTTTGGAGGATCAGCTCCAGTTTATATTCATTATTTATTAATTGTTCCACTGGAATGCCCTTCAGCTTGCTTCATCTTCAAGAGTCTTAAAGAAGCATTCCAGTAATAAACGTTGACTCTTGGAATCAACAAATTCCCCGAAAACATTTCGCAGCTGCATAAGAGAAATTTTCCCCTGAATTTTTCCTCCCTTAAAAAAATACTCCACTGATTGTCGATTCTTCATAACACCTTTAGCCAATATGTTTATGTCAATTTTTTGTTAATATTCAACGATAAATGTTTATTACAAAACAAGCCTAATGCTTTTCAAACATCATTTGCAAATATGGAATTTATCTTTACAAGTCCTCTTTTTATCCATTTCATAGGATTACACAGTGTGAAATTAGAACCTTTCATAATCTTCGTGTAAATTTGCTCTTCGCTGCTGGTACATTAAGGCGAGTATCTGACAAAGGTTTGAAACAGGCACGGTTTGGTTTTTTTATTATTTTTCTTAGTATGCTAAAGAAATGTTTATCCATGAAAAATGAATTCTGTTTCACTTCATAAATTGCTGTCAACGACGGCCAACAGAGTTGAAGAAGTTAGTCAACGGAAATTCCGAGCCGTCCGTAATTCTGCGAGAGGCGTCGACCGACGACAATAAAGCCGATGGCGGGACGGCGAAGCGGGGACAGCTTTATAACCCGCCATCGAAAAAATTCCAGGCAAAGAGAGGCTTAATGGCTAAATGCGACATCATGAGGGCGTGGGGGGTGCGTAAACAAAATTAAAAGCCTTCATTTGAATAAAGAGGTTTGGCTAAAATAAAAATGAAAAGAAAAAAAGAAAAACATGATCGAATTATGCGCTTTTGCCATGCCTCATTAATAAATTAAAATCATGGACTCCTAAACGCGAATCCTTGCGTTATAATCTTTTAAACAGAAATTTTAATTTCTTTTTTTTTTCAGAAATGTAGAATTCTAAATCGATATCGAATTCTTTCGACTGGTGTTAAAATTTTAAATATTTTAAACAACTGGGAACAGATAAATTCCATTTAACGAGTCCGCAATAATAAGTCGTTTTTCAGTTACTTTATAGTTTTGCAATTTAATTTTAAAGTACTATTTGCCAAAATAAAACTTTTAATTAGAAATTTTTAATTAAATTTTAAATTTGTTGTGTTTTTCGGCATTATGGCAAAACAGTTAATTAAAAGTCCATATTTTACTTTCTAGATTTATTTTGCCAATATGAGAATATTAAACTTATGTAAGTCAGAATACAAAATGTCGAATCTTGTCCGGGCTGTAAACTGATTTAATATATATATCTTACAAACAAAAGGATTAATGTACGGTAGTTATTAGAATTAATTCCCAAATATATCGTTTTTCCTTTTTTTTCCCCCCTTCTCAACTTTAGTAACTAACATCTGTGCCATTTTGAAGAAAGAAGATAATGTTTTCAATTTCTGAGGGTAATGCGGAACTCGTTTAAAAATTTAAATACTTAAAAAAAAGATCAATGGATTCAGATTCCATTATGCCTCGTTTATAAAACAACATATGCTCTTTAATTTATACAGGGTGTAAATGGACGACGTTTCACAAATTTAAGGATATGTAGAGGATGAAACTCTGAGCAAAAAAGTCTAGTCGCGTTTTTCGTCTGTGGCTCCGTTAAAAAGTTATAGCGCTTTAAAGTTCGGTATCGGTAAGGAATATCGGTATCGGTATCGGCCAGGGTGATTCTAAAAGATCGTGACCAAATGAAAAGGCAGGTAGAGGGTGAAATTCTGAGCAAAAAAGTCTAGTCGCGTTTTTCGATCTGAGGCTCCGTTAAAAAGTTATAGCGGAACGATGCATGACTTCACCATCACCAAACTTTACCATTGGAACGATGCATTCAGATAATGAGTGCTGTCCTTGCATTCGTCATACCCAAAAGCGCTCATCCAACTGGAACAGTGTAAAGTGATTCGTCACTCCACAAAATGTTTTTCCACCTTCAGCAGTCCAATGTCGGCGTTCCAAACACTACAGTCTAGCAGCCTTGTTGTTTGTGTTGTTTGACTACACATCCGTGAATGTCGAATGCATGCGGTTTCTTCCGCCAAGTGTCGTAATGCACGCTGACTCCCGTTGCCTTGTTGATAATCTGCACTGGTTTCTTGCTGTTTTCATGAACCTCGTGTCTCAATACCCGTGGGTCGCTTTCAGTGAGCTTAAGGGGTCGTCCGTCGTGTGGTGTGTATTTTCCGATGCCTGTACTGTATCATTTATTCACGATATCGCCATAGTTGAACGTGGTTGTGATGATTTTCCAAAATTTTCACAGATAGATATGCCCGCAATGTGACACCCGATTATTACTCCTTTCTCAAAGTCACTAAGTTCCCTTCAATTTAGTCATTTTCAACCTACGACAACGTTACACGATCAAGTTACCATGCCAACATTATAAAATCACATGTGCGAGTACATGTTCCAATGCGTAAGTCAGATTTATATAAATTAGGTGTCCGTTCCTTATTGTAGGCTAGTGTATTTGTAAGACAAGTGCATCATTGGAATAGACTTTCTTTCAGATTTCTGATAGTTTTTAGAATTGCCTACGAGAGCCATTTAAAATCGTGTCCCCATGTTATTGAATAGAATGCTGAGCTTTTCTGTCGTTAGTACTCTTTTCTTAAATTTCTCATCATATTATTTTCAGAGTTTTAGAACGGCATTGAATTGAAATATAAATAAATTCATGACATAAGAAGCAAAAACATTCAAACTAGAATCTGAAATTCAACCTATTTGTCCAATGGAAATGTAAAAATGATATTCAAGAATTTACTAGGGCTGCTCGTTAAGTAAATTTTTCAAAGCCATTTAAGAAACTCGATATAAAAGCTCTATATTTTAGGGTAATAAGATTCAAATAATGTGCAAATGTAAAGAACAAGAAGAGTTTAAGTAACTAATTGAAAAGCGTATGGAGGGAGGTGGCAGGCTTCTTTTAAGGAATCGCAATGTATTTTCTTAGAAATCACGAGCAATCGAGTAAACAGCATTCTTGTTTGGCTATATTTACCAAATACGACCTTAATTGGGTTTTTATGTTCTGTGGATAGAATATATTATCATCTTATTATTGTTTACTGTTATGTGTAAAAGCTGTTGCAATCGTTAGAATGCGGCGGCCATTAGCGCCGAATTCGAAGTGGAGAGGACGGAGAGGGGAATTCAGTTTGTTGCAGGGGTTGGGCAGGAGCCCCGGCTTTCCCTCAACACGGTCTTGGCAAAGCAATTTCTGTCTCCGGTGGACATTTGCATGCAATTGTCGCTCTGAGTTGACGCCTTTTGTCGCCAAAGCTTTAACGAGCTGCTCATCACGCGTATCGTCAGTGGCGGCCGCCAAAAGACCGACAAGACATAATCCCTCCCCCATTTGCTTGACAATTACACCAACCAACTTCACTCAAGAACGGAAGTCGAGTGGAGATTGTCACGTCTGAGCGATCTGACAGGAAGACAACTTATGGCCAAGCGCAAATGACACCCGAAACTTTGCAACATTCCAGGAAAAGGGTCTCCGTGAGGCCGTTCTCGAAACCAAAACTTCTAAAAAGGCACTGAACCAATCTACGAAAAAAAATACTTCATGCAAGCATAATTTTTGAAGATGTTTTTCAAAAGACTTCATTACGGTTGCTCTTGGATTGGGTCGTTAGAAATAAAAGGGTTAATTGTTGAATAGAGACAAAGCCACTTGGCAGCTACTTTTTAGCTTCTGTAATGTAAGCGTTCTTGGCAAATTATGCTGAAGTAACAGACAAAAGAAAACTTCATTAGCGTAATCTCGTCTAATTCTAGCAAACAAATATTCTATTAAGTAGATATCCGGCTATCGGTTCTGAAGAATAATATCGAATACCAGCCAAATGGGCAAATAATCATTAAATACATTAATGAAAATAAAAGGTTTATTCCACTCTCCTAAACTTTCGCTTTAAATTCCAATGCCTTACGTTTTCATTCATTTTCTGATGTATCTGGAATACGGCTGCGAGAACGTTTTAAAATTGGTTTCTCATGTTAAAGAATAGGATATCTCGGCAATCAAAAAGACTTCCTAAATTTATGGGTATAATATATATTTTGAATATACAGGAGACCAGGGATAGTTGATACCAATTTCAGTTCTTAATTTTTTTTATTTTTTGTAAAACTTTAGAAATTTCAAAACAGTTTGAAATAACTTATTGTTTTGTTTATATAAATGGCTTCAGTCATTTTCAAGTAATTTTTTATTTGACTATGGGAAGATGACTCAATGTGCCCCATCTTGAGGTAAGTTGATACTGTGATATCTTAGTAGAAAATAATGCCCCAATTCACTTTAGCTAAAAACTTTTTACATGTATTAAGAAACTAGCTGAAGTACCCGGCGTCACTCGGAGAAAAATGTAGTTTTTTCATAGTTATGTATACAGGGTGTTCTCTAATAACGTGTAAAAATTGGGGGGGGACTGATAGAGGGATGAAATCTAAGCAACATTTTCCTCTTTCATTTTTTTCTCTGACGGCTTTGTTTGTGAGATAAAAAAAATGTTGGACGTCGCGTAGACGTAATATGCCACTCAATCCGTGCTTCTTGAACACGTCAAAATCATGGTCAATCATGTAATAAAAAGAACAAAAACACGTTGCATACAGTATAATAATGTGACTTGTTTTTTATGAAACATGCAAATGTTTTACAATAAGTGTTCTAATTGACTCCCTCTGGCATGAATACATGCTTTACAACGTCACCGCATGGAGTAACGTACACGTTCAAATGTTCCTGGTTCTTCGCGAATCTGATCCGCAGCTACGGCGATTCTGGTTACCAGCTCTTCATCGGATCCCACAGGTGTCTCGTATACCAATGTCTTTAAGGCCCGGCGCAAATGGGGCAACAATCAGGCGACGGCGACTGAATCGGTCGAATGGAATGGTCGCTTGTGGAATGAAAATGGTTGCTAGCAACAAACTGGCGACATGATAGCGACGTGTAGAGGCTACCGCTAGTTGCCGTCGCCTCGATCAAGCCAGATTTAATCCAGGCAACAAGGTTGCCTCCACCACTGTATCATGTGATTGACAACAGCCAATGAGCTTCTGCCTCTTGCATTTTGCGTGTTCAAACAACATGGCTGATCAAGAGATGACAGATAGCAGGACCTGGACCACGAGAACAATGCCTCCACAAGCAAGTACAGTAATTTTTTCGATGTTTTCGCCGGCATCCATCTCGATCTTCGCCTGTCGTAATAATTATGTCATTCTCAAATAATCATTTAATTGTTGCTGCTTACGAATCGGTACCGCTCTGTTGAACGAAATGGTTTCCACATTTGCGCTATCTGTTGCCTCAAAACAAGCAACAAAAATGTTTTCACTGACGTTGCTTCGACACAATTTGCTTCGACATTGTTGCCTCATTTGCGCCGGGCCTAAGTGTCCCTACAGAATATAAACAACTGTTTCCTGCAGATAGGTTTTCAACATTTTTTATCTCAAAAACAAATGAAAGAGGGAAATGTTGCTTAGATTTGATCCCTCTATCACCCCCCTCCCAAGTTTGTACACGTTATTCGAGAACATCCTGTATACAGAGTCCACCAAAAAATGTATACACACTTCAGCAAAAGAAAAAACTGTATAAAAGTTGTGACACTAAATTCATACAGACTTCTACAATTACGACAGCTGTTCTAAGTGATTATCATTAGCGGTGAGATATTTTTGAATACGGCGAACAGTTGCTCCTATCCATTTCCTAGCAGACTCTTTCTTATCGGTAATCTCCCATGTCTAGGTGGCAATTGTGGCAATGTCTTTTATCGGGTCGTCTTCATTCAATACATGTTATAATACTGGGGTGTAAGCTTTCGTATTTGCTGTTACGGAAAAAATTATAGATGATATCTAGTAAAGTGCGTATAGTTTTTTTTGGCGGACTCTGTAGAAAATAAAAGATACATTGTATTCTCGTGCGAAAGACTTGCAGTCATTGTTGATGCTGCTTCACGGAACAATCGCAAAAATCTTCAAACAATCGCTTGGCAAACAATTGTCAATTGTTTCAAATCCTAGACCAATTAGAAAGCCGAATGACAGCCACACACATCTCAGTTTTATATATTAGATAGATTTCAATAACCTTTTGAGAAAATGAACATACAAATATCAGGAGTGAAAAAAATGACATTTTGAAATTAAAGAAATTCAAACTCAAGCTCCATAAGGTTCACTTGAACAACTTGGTTTAGGATAATATTTCTGTGTTAAATTGAACTGAAGAACTGGTAGCTATAAATTTACCATTCCTCTAAATATTTTATTCAGCAAAGCTAATCGCTTTCACTACTACTTGTTAGTCTAGAAGAAATGTCTCAACTTGCCCAACTTGAAGCTATTACGGTTTTCTTCTTCTGTCGGGCTATTACTCTGAAGAAATTCTCCACGTTCACTTACAAGGCGTATTGAAACTGGAACAGCTATATAGAAATTACTTCGCACTGGTTAAACACAACAACATGCTCTCCCGTCTATTCTGGTGTAATTAAAAAAACGAGCACACTCAGTTTGAAAACGAAGAAGATGCCTTTCACTGGTGATGATTTAAAAACTTTACTGATGAGCATTGCTCCGTAAGCTGCAATGTATCAACATGTCCCCGTATCAGTTTACCTCGATCACCTCTACGCTTTTCTGCATCAGTTTTTGAGGCGCAGGACATTTATATATATGAAGTCACAGGAAAAGACACAAGTCTACCTAAAGAGCAATATTCTTCGGATGTCTGAATGATGATCGTCGAGAAGAAGTTGTAAGGTCGTCGCATTATTACTGCTCATGAGTCCATTTCGAACATTTACATTGATAAAGACCGACCCAGACATTGGCTGGTAAAAAGATTCCATTTATCCTTATAAGTTATATTATAGACACTAAAATTATTTTCAGACACTGTGGCGAATACTTTGTGGATGTCTATCTTAGAACTTTACAACTTTACAACCTTAGAACTTCAAATAAGGCTGTTGGAAGACCTAGGAGAAATAAGGCACTTTTCCAATGAAAACGAATGAAGTAAATCAGGCAATCGAACAAATTAATCTGAGTCGGAAGTATATGTGCGTTTCTAGTTTTATTCTTTAAAATAAATTCACGAAATACACTACCCTATCAAAAGTCATGGGACAGCCCTGATTTGAATGAAAATGAGACATTCCTTTGCAATTTCACTGTTGGCATTCTTCCCAGCACTACATAACAGAGAGTATGCTATTATGAGATGATGCTTGCGTGAATACTGTAAGAATATCTCAAAGAAAAGAGCTTTCAGATTTCCAAAGAAGTACAATTGTTGGGTGCCATCTTGCAGACAAAACTGTTAGAGAGACGTCAACCCTCCTAAACATCCCGAAATCGACCGTTCACAATGTCATCCGGGCATGGAAAGAGAAAGGGCTCTTCCGTGGGAGACGTGTTCCGCCTAAGACTGGAAGACCCAAGAATATGTCAGCCAGAGACCAAAGGGCTCTTCGTCGTAAAGTGGTCACTGCAAACCGTCACACTTCACTTGATGGACTGACAAGATCGTTCACAGAGTCGACGGGAACAGCCGTGAGCACCCTGACTGTTCGCAGGGAACTGCATGCAATGGCAGAGCGGCAGCCCACAAACCTCACATCAGCACCAGAAACGCAGTGAGGAGATTGCAAAGGTTCAAAGAGCGACGACATTGGACTCTGGGTCAATGGCGAATGGGTTGAATGGAGTGATGTGTCCCGCTACACCATCTGGCAATCGGATGGACGGGTTTGGGTATGGCGAACGTTATCTGCCAAGCTGTGTTGTGCCCACGGTGAAGTTCTGTGGAGGGTCGGTGATGTTGTGGGGGTACTTTTCATGGGGTGTTTTTCATGAGGGAGCTTTTCATGGGTTGGGTGCAATCGTTTCTGTGGACGGATATCTAAACGCAGAGCGTTACCAAGAGATTCTGGGCAACGCAGCACTCTTATATCTCTGGCAGCATTTTGGCAATGAGCCTTTTCAGCACGATAACCCACCTAGCCATAAAGCAAGGGCTGTAGGCACATGGTTTGATGAAAAGGGGGTTCGAGAACTTGACTGGCCTGCCCAGAGCCCCGATCTGAATCCCATCGAACATCTGTGGGACGTGTTGGAACGTCGATTGCGCGCTTGTGCGGAACGCCCGAAATCCGTGACCGAACTGTCCAAGACACTTATGGCAGAATGGCGAAAATTACCTGTGGAAACGTATCAAAAACTTGTGGACAGTAGTGTATCAGATGGTGTCCCATGACTTTTGATAGGGTAGTGTATAATATTAACTCTGCTTACAGTAACGTTCGTAACAAACTGCTTCTACACTTCAACTTTATAATTTTTTTGCCTTTAAAAAGTACCCAGTGAAGCTATAACAGCCAAGAGATCATAAAATAATATGATAAGGGTATAAGTTTTAATTTTTAATGACACTGTTAAATTACTAGCAAATGACGCAAATTTAAATTTTTTTGACGCAACTTTAAAAAAAAATTGCGAACTCTGGACCGTGTGCTTTAAAATCTAGCGAAAACAAGCGGGGAACAATGGAATTGTCAGAAGAGTTTTAATGTATCGCTTTTTTAAAATGTTTGATGTTCCCTCGTTAAAAAAACTTAAAAATGTGCATAATGTCAGAGGAAATCTGCAACGAACGATAAACATTAAATTAACTTTGAAAATTATATTTAAGCTTTAAACTTTAAAATTCAGCATAAAATATATTTGGACTCCAGCTATGCTCTTGTCATTATTGCTATAGACGTTTACTTATTTAATTAATTTTCCCTTTAAACATTTCTCCTCAAAAAGTTTCTTAAAACTACATATTCCTACAAAAAATCTATTCAGATATTTATTATGATTTATTTATTTTCGTTTTAACACTGAGAAGAACAATTTCTGTTTCCCCTTTAAGATCAACGCTTGCTGATGAATATTCGAGCAGAGACAAAAAGAAATTCTTGTTTCCCCAACTCTTGGGCTGAAATCTAAAATTATAATTAACGACAAGAGTTTTGCGGAATATGTTAAACATCTGGTTTCCTTGGTAAAGTTCTTTTGTCAATCGCTTGCTCCATTAAAACAAATTGGGCCGAAGCCTTCCGCAATGGCTGAATTCTTGTCTTACTAAATTCGTAAAATCTTATGACAATTCGCTTCTACGTAAAACATAATTTGATTACAAGAACTGTATTTTAGAAGCTTCAAAATTTCCATTATGTTCTACGCCCCCCGCCCCCCGTGCTAATTTTATAATCGCAAAGTAATCTTGATTCGGGGCCTAAAAACTATTGAAAGCATTTTCATTTCAAAATTCTTAAAAGCAGCGTGCCTCATTTGCTTGCTAAATTATTTATTGTGCAAGCTAATAATGAATTTCTATACTTTCAAGCGATGTTAGCGAAAGAAAGCAGAAACGCATCTGAATATTAATGAGAATGAAAAACCCTTCTAACGGAATTCCCAACAAGAACAACCCGATTAAAGTGGAGTGACTTTTTCATAAGGACGAAAGCTGGTTTCTGTAAAAACCCAAACAACAAAAGATTTTTTTTATAGGAGGTCCCTAAAAAAATAAAAGCAGTGGTATGTCCATCACTTTTATGTTGTCTTAACGCGTTGCGAAGAGCGCACAAACGAAGAGTAAAATCGTATTTAAAATATTGCTGCAAGTATAAGGGATAAATTCCTAGAAAATGATTAAATTATTCACCATAGAATTCGGTATGAAATACCATTAGTGCTTCGTTGTTCGAGGAAGCAGTGATTAAGTAATGAATCTTTCAACCTCTCCGCGTCCCACGTTTAAATTCAATGAGATAGCGCATGATGCTCTTCCGACTGCGCATGCGTCTCCCACGACACTCATAAATCTTCATTAACTGCCAGAGGGGGAGGAAACTTCAAAAGCATTTGCGCGCTTGCTCTTTTCCAGCTTCCCTATCACCATCACGGCCATCGCTTGCTTTGCCTCGCTTGTCCACTAGTTGGCGCATGCACACGGAAAGCTCGTCGCAGCGGCCATTTTTGCCTGACGTATCATTTGCTCCTTCGTCCTACATTATTGCATAATAAAGCGAAAAGTTGGTCGAGTAACATAATAAATAATACAATTAAATAAAATAGTGAAGAAATCTAGAAATAAGATACCACATTTCAACAAAATTCTTTAACACAGACCTGCCAACTCACCCGGATTCACCGGGTGTCACACGGATTTTGACAATCTCACCCGGTCACCCGACGGATCGTAAAATCTCCCGGCGAATAGTACTCTTGTAAAAGAACCCCTAAAATTTTCCCTTCTTTCCCTATGATGCACTAGCAACTTACTTACTAAGTACTCATTTCACGTACGGTGTATCCAGTGCCGTAGTGAGAAAATTTTGGGCCCTGGGCAAAAATTTTGGGCCCTGGGCAAATCAGCTTTTATGGGACCCTAAACAAGTTTACCCAAAAACAAATTTAACATAGACCTATCCAAAATCCAAGTATTGACCATATGTGCCAATCATTACTTCACAAAAAATAATTATGACATTTTACGAGTGGGACCATACATTGAATGGGGGGCCCTTATCTACAGGGGGCCCCGGGCAGGTGCCTAGGCGCCTCCCCCCTCACTACGGCCCTGTGTGTATCTTGCTCCCTTAATTGGTTTGACATCCTAATCCTATATTAAAAAAAATGTCCTAAAGGGCAATGAAAAAAGTTTATAATATTTAGTTTGTCCATGGAAAAAGTACGCAAGCATGGAAAAGGAGAAGACAAGCAGCACTCTACCTGGCAAAAGTTTGTTCTGTACTGTTTTTTTCATATTTTAAAACATCATATTATTTTGTGCTCAGCTTACAACAGAGGACACACTGCCGTTATGCCGTACATTCCCTAAAGCTTCAGAATCAGCTTTAAACGAGGGAAAATTCAAACAAAAAGTGAATTAATTTACTGTATATGAACTGAACATTGTATATACTGTATAATTAATGTACTGTGATGTACGTATATTATACGCTAATTTCGTTTGAACTCAAGTATATAGTTAATGCTTCGTAATGTTTATTGGGCTAATTTGGCATATTTGTGTGCATACCATTCACAATTAATAATACATAGAATTGTTGTCCTCACAAAATTGTCCTTTTGCTACAGTAATCCTCACAAGAGTGCGCATACCCCCCTAAATGAAGTTTCCCTAGTGGAGAGGACTGTTTATGAAATCACACAGTTGTTTGCCGTCAAATTTTGACGGGTTCCATATAGTGTAATTTGCAGAAGTAGAATTTAAGTGCACAGTTTTTGTAGCAATTAAATATGTTATCGATATGTATATTTTACCCTATCTAAATTTACTATCATCCGGTTTTCCTCCAGAAATAGATACACATTTCGACTGGCATGCAGCCATCATTCAGCGCGAGTAAAGATTAATTCAAATAATATAAATGAGAATTTTAGTATACAAACAATTATTAATCTACTAACTTTTATAAATCACTTTATGATGGTTTACAACACAAATTATGAAATGCATTCAAATGAACCTGTTCGAGTCAAGTATGTGTTATAAGAAAAAGGCACGGAACAGGAAACACAAACAAATAGAATGAGTAGTAAGCCAAAAATTCTCCATAGAGTTCATATCTGGGGATTTGGCGGGCCAATCGAGGTGCTTCACGGTCTGGTGAAGCTCGTCAAACCACTTCTTCACGGTCAGTGATAGTAGACATCGTCTGAAGCAGTTATCGTCTTGATTGTAAATATCGTCCAGGTCATAGAGTTGTCCATCCACAAAAGGCAGCAATTGTCCATCCAGAATGTCCCGATGTGCTAATTTCCACGAGAGGCCCCTGTTCATTGTTATCGTTATCTGGTACAAAGCGATAATCTGTGGCACCTACTCCTTCGAGGGAGTTTTGCGCTATCCCTAAATCTTAACGACTGCTGTATGATGGTCGCAGCAGCCGGGACCGACGGCTTTACGTGCCCTTCGAAGCACGGGGGGAGATGGAAATTTCCAGGTGGTCACCCAACCTGTGGTTAGCCGCGCCCAAGGTTGCTTAACTCCACCATTGCATTGAGCAAGGCGAGACAACTGGGCTACGGCTGCGATATTCGTCTTTGGTACCGTTCAGTCAGCTCTGACTTCCGACCCACAGTTTCGACGGTTGTTGCCACCCGACATGCCTGTGGACCATTTCTTGAATGACTGTCCTTTTATACTCCGGCAAAGGTAGCTACTTCTTGCACGGGATGTCTTTTTGCCCGCCCAAAAGCTATGACCACTCTTCGCCACTGAGCTGCGTCGGCTTACGACCCATTTTTTGCAGCCAAGTTCAACACGGAATAACACACACTGCTGTTAACAATGCCCGTACATTGCTTAGCTACTACTATCTCGCAATAAAATGTGCTCATGCGCATTCGTTTGTAAATTCAAACTACTTTACATAGAAGCGTCTCAGAACTCTCAAATGACTAATTTTTTGACTATTTAATGAACAGTATTGTACACACGTTTCTCAAAAAAGTCACCCATGGCGTTTAGGCACGCATCCTACTATTTGGGGAGACGGGAAATTCCGTCCGCGAAAAAGATGGCTATCATAAACAAGCGGCCGGCATGCAGTCTTCAGGAGTGATCGTTCTCCACAACAATGCACGCCCGATTGTCGCAAAAGCTTGTTGTGGATGTACTAACTAAGAAGAAATTGGAGGTTCTCAAACATCCTCCTTAGAGCCCGGATGTCCTCTTGTGACATTCGGGCCGTAGAAGAGATTTCTCAAGAGACAACGATTCAACACCGATGAGGAGGTGCAGGAAGCGGTTACGGACTGCTTTAAACAGCAACCAACATCTTTTTACGCGGACGGAGTTTCCCGTCTCCCCAAACAATAGGATGCGTGCATAGACGTTCAAAACTGTACAATACTGTTCATTAAATACAAGGCTATTCATAATTCAATGGATTGTATATAACTAGGACAGAGACAGCAAAAACACTCACATCAACATATACAAAATCTCTATGTGCAATGGAAACCCCGATTTTAGCACATTTTCACAGAAAAGTGCTTATGTGATCGGTTTGCTCAGCTGTCCATCCATCTGTGGACACAATTAGAACAATGCATCGCGTTGCAATGGGGCGAGCAGAGTCAAGTTATTTTCTCTTTTCTCTGAAAGAGAGTGGGCGTAACGAATTATCGGATGAGACAAATCATCCTCAAATTGGGGAAAGCACTGCTGCGTTTCGGCTCTGCGCGTGCACTATACATTCTTGGGATGGTGCGCGTGGAGAAGGCAGGTGACAGACGATTATAGAAAGGGAAGATCGGTGCTGATTGCCTAAGCCAAAAGGATTTCTTTATTGGAAGGGAGCTTATCGTTTAGTATCCTAATTTAAAAAAGAAATAACTTTTTCCCGTTCTGTTTTCACCAATCCATAAATATCGGATAGAGCAATATTAGGTAGTCGCAATAGGTACAATAGTACGTGCTCTAATCGTATCATTAGGGAAACCCCTTTAAAAATTTTCAATGATAACATAATGGCATGTAATATATCAAACAATTCGTAAAGACGTGTCTTGAATGAATTTAATCAGTAACTAATGATACTCGAAATTGGTGTAGTAGTACGTTTTCTAATGGTACCAAAAGGTATCAATGGAAACTTTCAATGCTTAGGTATGGCATGTGATATATCAAACAACTCGTAATTATATGTCTTGAATGAATATAATGAGTAATTAATAGTGGTCAAAATTGATCTAGTAGTATGTCTTTTAATGGTACCATTACAGTACCATTGGTAATTTTCAATGCTAAGATATGGCATGTAATGTACCTAATAAATCGTAACGTCCATAGAAATTGCTATCCATAGCTTATTGCTGTTAGGCTTAAGATTATCAATATCTGAATTCTGTTAGGCTTATTGATGTCAAAGCTAATTGCTCGTAGCTAGTCGCTCGCTTCAACAGTAGGTCATTACGAAGAAACGCTTCAGTAATAGAATATGAAGAAATAACAGATGTTTACACAGGACGGTTCAACAAATGACGCTCATTTTGTTTCACATTATCGTAGAAAATTCCTACTAGGAATGATTATAAATTAAAGTGCTTTTTTTTGGCTGTAATATATAAAGATTTACATTCTCCATTTAACCTATCGGTTCTTCAATTTTATTCGTTTAAATCATCTTTTACGCCAGTTTCATTATTTAGGAATTTATAAATAAGTTTTCATATTTTTATAGTTTTCTCTAAAATGTTTTAAAATGCAGGTGTGTTCTCGGTATCCTTGGCTGATGTCTCGCTGCTATAACATGAAAATGTGCTCCTTTTATCCGCCATGGCGGTGAAATCATTCTTGTTAATAGTATTTTCAGATTCTACACAACATTTGAGAAAAGTTTTATTCTTGGTGTTTTTTCAATTGATGTAACCGTTTAGGAGATTGAGGCAGTGAAAGTGTGAAATTTCTCAAATGTTGTGTACAATCCGAAAATACTATTAAATATAGGGGTTTCCATTGCACATTTCAAAGTTGACTTCCATATTCAAAAATAGCGTCGGTGTTTTTTGGAAATGGAATACACATAAAAAAGCCCTCACATAAAAGTACAATAATTCTTCCATTGAAAATACTCTGTCAGATTTTCATTTTAGAATTTGGCTATTGATTCACTTTAGATGAGACACCCTCTATAGTGCTTTATAAGCAACAAATATGGCAGCATTTATTAGTGAAAACTAGGCCTTTTGCATGTAGAATTCGCGAAATGTGAATATGGACAGGATTACATTTACCGTGTCGCCAAGGGTGCACATGTTAAGTATCTGTAGATCTTGGAGAGAGTGTGTATCTGTTGATATGAGTGCTTTCTCTGTGTCTGTCATTGTTTTTGCATTATCCATTGATAAAAACCTGGAAGGAATTATGAGTAACCCTGTGCTACTCTTTGTGTCTGCTTGTGTTTCCTGTATCCTGCCTTCTTAAAACACATACTTGACTCGAACGGGTTTCATTTGAACACGCCTCATACTTCTAGAAGATATTTCTATTGGATCTAAAATGGATCGTCGAAAAATGTCCAGAGATGTCTACTAGATCTCCTCTGAATATCCAGATCTCCCGATTCCCTTTATTCAATGGCTATCCATCAGTGGATGTCTTGGATATCTTGAATATATTCACTGGATATTACATTTGGGCTGGCTGTTATGACATCATTACACCATCATTACAAAATTTCAGCAGTATCCATTGTATGTTATGTGTTGTATGGCATATTAGACAAAAAGGTCGACGGGTCCTTTTACTTCACCATTAATTCACATTAATAAACTTCCTTGTAATAATTTCATAATTTTGTGTACAATTGCTCTTTATTAATAAGAATTACAATTGCTCTACAATTTCCCAAAGATTTTGCCTTTATAGCGCCCTTTATATTAATCACTAGAAGAGGTGCCCGGCGTTGCCCGGGATAATTACACTTGCACAAACTTTTCCTTTCATTGTTAGTCATGAGATATTGATTGTTGGTTCATGCAGAGCGTTTGTGAATTGCGTGTTGATACCATTGTTGATACCTATTGTTGTACAAACTTTGCCTTGCATTGTTGGTCATGAGATATTTCTCATTAAAATGCCTTGCCATAACCATGAATATCGATTTTTTATCGATATTTATTATTTTTCCGAAATCTGAGGTAGACAGTGACCTTCCTCATGCTTTGAAGGTCATGTATGCGAAATTTTATCAAGATCGGAATAAAACTGTAGATTTGTATAAAAAACGTACAGACCCACAGACAGACCCACAGACAGACCCACAAACATCCTTCTTTATATATATAGAAGATTAATAAGTTATTTTCAAAATTTTATTTTTCAGCATTTCGCTTACTTTTTTAAAATGAAATTAAAGACAAGAAATGGTTAATTTTAGAAATTTCAAAGAACCGAATCCTCTAAACCTATTGCATTAAAATTTTAATTATTGGAATATTCTCTGTTTCTCGCTCTTTCTCTCATTAACTGAAGCCATAGAATTCTAAAACAAAATGTCGTGTTTTTAATCTAAAATGAAAATACGCAAAAGATGTGGACTAAATATAGCAGTTTTACTAAATATAGCAACTGGCATCGAAAAAATGGAAATCATCATCATTATTACTGGTACTATACTAGAAAAACAAGCACGGGTGCGTTTTCCTTATTTAAAATAATGCAGAAATACCCTACCCTACCAAAAGTTATAGGACACCATCACTTTATTAGAAACACTCAATTTTAATATCTTGTTGGTCCACCTTTTGCTGCTATCACAGCTTCTACTCTCTGGGGCAGACTGTCTATAAGTTTTTGATACGTTTCGACAGGTAATTTTCGCCATTCTGCCATAAGTGTCTTGGACAGTTCGGTCACGGATTTCGGGCGTTCCGCACAAGTGCGCAATCGACGTTCCAACACGTCCCACAGATGTTCGATGGGGATCAGATCGGGGCTCTGGGCAGGCCAGTCAAATTCTCGAACCCCCTTTTCATCAAACCATGTGCCTACAGCCCTTGCTTTATGGCAAGGTGCGTTATCATACTGAAACAGAAAAGGGCCATTGCCAAAGTGCTGTCAGAGAGATGGGAGTGATGCGTTGTCCAGAATGTGCTCTGCGTTTAGATGTCCGTCCACAAACGATTGCACCCAACCCATACCATGAAAAGCACCCCCACACAATCACCGACCCTCCGCCAAACTTCACCGTGGGCACAACCAACACCTCCTAGACAGAAGGCCTGCGCAGTGAAACTGTATACATTGTTGCATCATCATCAAACCGCCAAATTTAGGGCTTATTATTGGTAGAAATACGATTATCAATAGCCACTGTAGTGTGATGTAAAAATGTATGACGTTTCTATGCGCAGGCCTTCTGTCTAGGTGGTGTTGGCACAACACAGCTTGGTAGATAACGTTTGCCGGGCGTTTGCCATACCAAACCCGTCCATCCGATTGCCAGATGGTGTAGCGGGACTCATCACTCCATTCAACCATTCGCCATTGATCCAGAGTCCAATGTCGTCGGTCTTTGCACCATTGCAATCTCCTCGCTGCATTGCTGGTGCTGATGTGAGGTTTGTGGGCTGCCGCTCTGCCTTAAAAACCCATTGCATGCAGTTCCCTGCGAACAGTCAGGGTGCTCACAGTTGTTCCCGTCGACTCTATGAACGATCTTGTCAGTCCATCAAGCGATGTGTGACGGTTTGCAGTGACCACTTTACGAACATGATCTTGGGTCTTCCAGTCCTAGGCAGAACACTTGTGGTGCCTTTCTCTTTCCATGCCCGGATGACGTTGTGAATGGTCGATTTCGGGATGTTCCATGCCTGCGAGATGGCATCCAACAATTGTACCTCTTTGGAAGTCTGAAAGCTCTTTTCTTTGAGACATCCTTACAGCATTCACGCAAGCATCATCTCATAATAGCATACTCTCTGTTATGTAGTGCTGGGAAGAATGCCAACAGTGAAATTGCAAAGGAATGTCTCATTTTCATTCAAGGCAGGGTTGTCCCATGACTTTTGATAGGGTAGTGTAATTATAAATGAAAAAAAAAATATATCTAACCCTAGGAAAATTTAAAATTCCAGATAGCCCACTAATTAGAATGTCGAAAGAAATTCTAAGCACATATTTTATAAAAAATTACGAGCGAGTAGAAGCACATGTGTATGTACAATTTCAGTTTAAATATTTTCATCTTTTAAATGAAACTAACGTAAGTTTCCGACGTTATCACGAAAACGTCAATTCCAAATAATCATAATGCGTTTATTTTATTTATTTTTCTATTCAATAAAATAGTGAAAGCGAAAATTAAAGAATACTTTAGAATTTCTTTTTCCCCCCGAAGAATTTTCAATCGTGTTGCTCGAGGTAACTAATAGATTCAAATTTAGTTTTCCATTCAAGACACACACACACACACACACACACACACACACACACACACACACACA
>JAHWFO010002284.1:6853545-6928168 GCA_023313115.1 Rhysida immarginata
GAGACGCCTCTCTAAAGGACATCTTCGAATGAGAAATGAGTTTAAATTCTGTGGAAGCTTCGATCAATAGAAGAGACAAGACTGCCGACCATTTTTCATCTTCGGCGGATGCGTTTGTTCGCGACCCCGAGGCTATTGCGGCAAAACGCACTTTCATTAAAAATTAGGAGACACAACTGGTCCTCGGAGAAAAGGAAGGGCTATGTGCATGTCTGTGTAGGCGGAGGGGAAAAAAACTACATGTTGTTCCCTCTCTCTTTATTTCAACACTTGCCCTCGGCAATAATCCCAGTATGCAAATTTAGTCTGCCTGGGGACCAATCAAGAGACCCCGAATGCCCTCGAGGAGACCGAAAAGACGACAGGTGATTAGTTAACGACGGCCTAATGACGATCTGATTTTCAACCTCCTATACTGTCTTTGAAAATAAAAATGGATTCATTGAGGAAATTAATGCCATTTAAATGATCACAAAACGAAATCATTCGCTAAAAAGAAGCGATGCGAAAAAAGCTGCAAAATATTTTTTTAACTTAAATTCGCGCGTAATTTTCAGCTAATTATGACTTAAATGCGTATATAATCGTTTAAGTTCTTACAATGCATGCTCTAATCTTCAGTTAGACCGATTTTCTCGGTATTTATATTAGTGATGATTAACTATCTGATTTTGAGTTAACCCCTTGGTCATCTACTTTATTGATATATACAAGGTGCGTCTAAAAAGTTCGGTGAATGGATGAATATCTCAAAGCAACGTAAGGTAAAAATGCGCCCACGCGCACGCGCAGGGAGAAAGTACTGGAGAGACGGTACGTAGCAAGGAGCGCAAGAAACGACACAGATTAGTCTGCTATGGGCAGTCGAACGGCGTCAAATGGAAATGGAGCAACGGATAAACATGAAGTTTTGTTACAAATTTGGAAAAACGGTCACAGAAACGCATGCAATGATGGTCCAGGTCTATGGAACGTGTTCGCCCTCAGATATAGAGGGGTGGAAAGTGGAGTCTGTTGCATGACAACACACGCCCGCACGTACGCAACTTCTTGGCCCAACGCCGTGTAACTCTTATCGCACATCCACCCTACTCGCCTGATCTAGCGCTTACAGACTTCTTTTTGTTCCCTCGCCTCAAGAGGGTCCTGAAGGGTACACGTTTTGCAGACTTACCAGACTAGAGTGCCTAGACTTATTATAGGCACTCTAACCAGACATGTGACATCTGTTCTTCGATTTATCCCAAAAGAGGCCTTCGCTGACTCATTCCAGCAGCTTTATCAACGATGTCAAAAGTCTGTTGTGTGCAACGGGTGAATAAAGGTATTTTGTTTCCATGTTTTGTTTTATTTGTTTTATGCCTCCATTCACCGAACTTTAGATGCACCTTTACAAAAGAATCTACGTGAAAAGTACATCATTTAAAGGACTGATTGCCCGATCGCATAGTACATCAATGAAGAATGTCACTGAATATCACTGAACATCGATAAAAATGTTTAAATGAATATTTACTTTAGAAATTGTTCTGTAAGTCATACTGCAATGATTTTTCATTCAAATGCGATCGATGAGAAATAAGAAATTTAATAAAATAAGCACGATTAGGCATCGATTAGATGATTTGTATCACCTGAGCATGGTTTACAATTATACAGCATCTGAACATGATTTCGATAAACCATATTCTTAATTATCTAAACACTGAAACTAAAATTTAATGACTACTACACGTATTCTTAATTAAGCTTGTCACAAGTTATGAGCAAGAGAATAAGCCCGTTAATCTTAGAGAATTTGTGCAAATTAAAACTGAAATAAGCTTAAGCAATTTACAGTTAAAATTTTGTTGCTTCTTTTTATTAATTTCGTTTACGTTGTGATCTGACTACTACTGTTTGTGCTTTAATAACAGTGGCCATGTGTCGTAGTTTTCTCGTTCTCGAGGGGGAAACCTGAGCGATGGTTCTAGTGCCATTAAAGGCAATGTTGACAACTATCGTCCACCCACGTAATGAACGACCCGCTGACCTCAACAATTATTCCAAGCCACTCATCTTGTTTAAGCCGTGTTTCACATTAATTTTCATCCACGACAAAAGTAATAAAGAGAGAGAGAGAGAGAGAGAGAGAGAGAGAGAGAGAGAGAGAGAGGCGATCTCAGAGAAATAAAACCGGTGGAATGCAAATGCAAATATTTACAAGGAAATGATTAAAAATAAAAATGGGAGATAATAGATACATTCCCAACACAGAAGAATTTAAGATTAACACTTGGACCATTATTAAATTTTCTTCAAATTTTGTTCCATTAAATAAGAAAGAAATTACTTTATTTGAATTCGTTTCTTTTACGCTACGATAGTAAAGGCGAGGTTAGCGCTCAATGAAAAAGAAAAGATCAAGCTAGATTTTCAGTATCTGTTAACATAGACTATTAAATTTTTCAAAAAAAGGTAATGCTTTTAAATGATATACTTAAGGCTATTCCGAATGTTCCCATCTAATAAATGGGTTAGCTTTTATAACTTTATACAATTCATTAGGTAGTTCTAGAGAATTTGTACCAATAATTTGATCTGACTTTAATATATGAGAAATATACAGATTACTTCAGTGGAATGGTCTCCTGATGAATAATTTCGATGATGTCACTCTCATCTTCCCATCTCTAAAGCTGCCACGGAGCCTATTTTTTTTAGATATGCTCCTCTACTATAATCGCCTAATACGTATTAAACTGAATACCTATTAATCAACATTAATCAACTTGATAAATAAACTTCAAGAAGACATCAAACGTGGCTTGCTTCACTTGGAATAAGATACAAATAGTCTTTCTTTGACTAAGTCAAAATACATACTGCTAATTTCATCGCCAAGTAGGTTTTGTTATTTCATTTATTTATTTTTTAATTCATCATCCAAACTGTGAATATATTTAACCACCAGATAGTAAGGGGGAAACACAAAAGAATTGATCACCCAATGTATATTTGGGGGGCAAAGCCTCCTTCTTCAGTTTGATACAGATAATCAACAATCGAAAGCGGAGTGTACATTTCATCGCACATTCCTACCTCAATAGATACCAAAGGAAAAACAGTGAGATAGGGATAAAGCCGGATCGACCCAAGTGGTCATCCACAAAATGCAAAATGAAGGATAAGTTTGATGTTTGTCAGCCAAAAAAATAAAGACACAAAAAGGAGCAATGACAGGACACAGAGAGATATCGCATTATCCAGTAATCCGGAAAGGAAACTTTGCTAATGTCTTCAAAACTGAAATCCAGAAAGCGCCACTTCATGTCCAGCGAGGGCTTCAAAATTCCCTTCACAACTCGTTGCTATGACACTTCATTCTCTCCGGTACATACTTCCGAAGGTCTAGGACAAATTTGCCAATGTGCGTCATTTCAAGATCACTGTAGAGGGACTGTTTCTCCGCAGTTCTCCTGTCTAGTTAGGCAATTATTCTCAGGATAACATTCTGAAAATATTTAATCCTGCTCCATCTACTTCTGCATGTAGTCGCCCACATAAGAATACCGTAAAGCAGGATGCTCCGCTTTGGTAGCGTTCCATCGTGGCCTGGGAAATGTTTTAATAGGAGACGTTAGATCTTCTGATGCATTTAAACAACATCCTGAACGCTCCATCCTGTAATAAATTATTGCCGACCACATTCTCACCCGGTATACGGTCTCTTTCAGTATTGTAATGTCATATGCCACAGAGATAGAACTTCTATAGCCTGTGCAGTCTCTAAATCTTAATTTTATTGAACATTTTCTGGATAAAACTCTAGCAGGCTGGATGGATGTAAAAATATTAACAATCAATTTGCAACAACTGCGGAAGGGTATCGTTGAGGGTTGGGAATAAATTTTTGTACATAGTTCCGAACACTGGAATCTTTACCCAGTTGCATACGAGCTATTAGAACGGATAAAAGAAATCCAACCCGGCACTAGAAAGGTGTATCAAAGCACTAATAAAGTGGATATTCATAGTAATAAGATTTGGAACTTCTGAAATTGTTTTTATAATAGTTTTTCTTTACTGTCCGGTTGGCTCGAATTTTAGGTCGGGCAAGGAACTTAAATATCACAGGTTAAAAATTTGCGACCAGCTTGAATACCATTAAATGAGTAACAGCGCAAAAATGAAATAAAACCTAACTATCTGCAGTTACCATTATAAAAATTTTCAATAATCCATTTTAAAAGTTCTTCCTCCCAAATTCAATCAGTGTTTTCTCGACAAAGCGATAACATTTTTGAAGCCATTATCTTGGATCATTTCGGGTACGGGCATCGTACATATTTTCAGAATTCCAAATAACAAAAACTTGCTCTCGTCAGAAAACAAGATTTTCTAAAATTCATAACAACATTTTAACCCCAAAATGTTTTACTGAGGATAATATTAATTAAGAACAAATAAAATTCAACATCCAATGACTTGCGAAAAAAAGCCTAATCCCAGCCAAGCTTAATAAGCAGCTTTATTGCAGTTCTCTCAAAAATTCGACTTATTTCTTGGGCCGTTAATTACCTAAAAGTGTGATTCCCCCAGGGTTCAACAGGTTTCAGCCGATGGTTTTCCGAACTGAAAGTCCGAGGCCACATCCATAAGCTTTTGCCCGTTCTCTAGGGAGAAGATGGGACCACCGCCGTCGCCGCAAGTCTCGTCTCGACACGAACTACGCCTCTGGTCACCTCATTAATGTCGACGTCTCTTCTTAAGCTCCTTACTGGAACCTCTTTCGCTTTGTTTCTTTCCATAATGGATTTTACTCACCTTGACATAAATTCATGGTATTTCTCCTCATGTTGCAATGGGCTAGCTTCCATTTTAATTAAATTTTCTGGCCATAAGCGGTTAGTCAGCATTCTAGCTCCTGTAAAACGTTTCTTTAACTACGTGGATTCTTCGTTCTCAATTGTTAAGTTTAAATGCGCTAATCTAAACAAAGTCTGCCGGAGCTACAAAGTAAAAAAAAAGGACGTTTCAGTTACAGTTTACTTAATATAGTGCTACTCCCGAATGTCTCTCTTGATTTCATAAAACAAAAATAAAATCAGTATCAAGGTGAAGTCTGCGTCGCGAAGTCAGAATCGACAAAATGTCCCGATTTCAATTTCAACTTATACAATATAAATAGTCGTCTATTTAAAAAAAAAAAATAGATAAACTCAAAAAACCGGGAGTGCGTCCGTAGTTAATTCCGAAGTAAATTTGTTAGTTACGGTATCTTACCATGCTTATACGCTATACTTGACCATGTTTGAAGCTTATGCTTGTATGCTATAGACTGTACAAATTGTAATGACTAAAGAGTAGAATCAGAGTAGGGATTTCTTTTGACTCCACTTCTACAGCTTTTAGTAAATTTCTTATAAAGCCTAGCTGCCTGGTGCGACGAAGAAGAGTTCTGTTGGAGGATGCCCGAAGAGGTGGCACGAGGAGTGTTCATAGCCCAGGACGTGAACGTTATCCTGTACATGTCCTGAACGTGCACAAAGATATTCTGCATGTTCTTCGTGTCCTTGAAACAGTATTGAAGTCACGCTCTACTTCAGTGAAGATGTGTGTAATCAACCGTGGAAAGACATTAATAAATCCTTTCCCATACGGAATTAACTGATGAAACACTGTCCTGACGCTATCGTGGCATCGAAGTGGTCACGATGGACTGTCATAATAAATAAATCTGCATCTAATATCGGAAGAAACCTTTCATAGGAGAGTCCAAGGACCTTTGTGTGGGATTTTTTTGTAAACGCCGGAATGCCGCAAAACGTTGTAAAAATGTTTAAATTTTATATCATTTTCTGCTTCTTATGTGACAACAGTTTGTCTTGATTCATTTGCGTTACCGGATGAGGGGTACTGAATTATTTTTGATAAGGGGACTCATATATAGGGTGTTTCTAAATGGAAGGACAATAAGTATCTAGCGTGATCCTTTGCATGATGGCAAACAGAAAGTTTCTTATGCAAAATGTTCAAAACTCAAATGTTAAGGGTCTAAACATCACGCGAAGTTTGCTGAAAACCTAGCGAAAACCTCATTTAATCTCAAGAAGTGGCGCAGTTCATTATTTTGATAAGTGGAATAGACTGAAATGCTCTTTGATTAGGACATTATTTCAATAATTGAAAACACGCAGCACTACACTACACGTTCTTCTTGTTTTGGTCAGAGAAGATGAAAAATTATCCAGGCATCGGAAACATCTGAACAACATCCTTCATCTACAGTAGGAAATTGTAGAATTACTGAAAACCAGTTTGAGTTATTTAACTTCTTGAGATAGTTACTGTAATTATCGCGGGCAACGCCGGTTGCCTTTGCTAGTGGTTGAATAAATGGAGAGAACTAAGTAGTAAGCCCACAGGTTGAGCGGCACATTCTTTTACGAGGCGTGTCACTGAATCAATGAGAGTTCAATTGTGGTCGATGTAATAATCATCACATTTCGAGGTATTAGAGAAAATAAAATCGACGTCCAATCATGCTCCACATATTCTCAATTGACATTGGTATGGAGATTCCCTTAACCTATGCTCTGAATGTAGGGGAATGCAACTGTCGCAATACTAGAAGCAATTGATTACACAGGCCAGCAAATTTGAAGTCATGTCGTCCCCCTTTGGATTTGACGACTGATCTTAGGGTATTTTGGTGCGCCGATCACGAATATGTACTTAGTTTTTCGCCATCACCCTCAGTGTTTTTGGAAAAGTCCCTATGGGAGAAATCGTAAAAAAGACACCTTTGCGAAGAAAATCATTTTTATATATATAAACGCACTGAAAATATATTTAAACAACATAAATCAATTAGTAGCAATGCTCAAATACTTTTATGTTATCTCGTTTTCTTATCACCGAAGCTCCGACTGTGAGATTTCCTCTTAAACTTCCGTGTTTGGATCATTTGGTTTGGTTTGTTTGGTATTAACGTCCTTTTCAACTGCTATGGTCATTTCAGGACGGCGTTATAGGGGCCGCAAATTTTGCCTCGCAAGGGTTCTTTAACGTGCAGCCGGCAACCGACTACACGGGACCAACGGCTTTACTTCCCTTCCGAAGGAAGTGCGTGATCTCAGGATTTCCCCCTGAAAAATCCTCGTCGTCCTCGGCCGGGATCGAACCCGCGTACTCGGGCATCAGAGGCGATCACGCAAACCGCTGAGCCATCGAGGCCGATCCGTGTTTGGATCATCTCGCTTCAGCAACCAACAATAGTCCGCCATCATTCGAGTATTCCACTTTCCTTGATATCTACGTTCCATTTCTTTCAAATCCTGGTGAAATCTTTCACCTTGTTCTTCGCTGACAGCTCCCAAATTATCCGGAAAGTAGTCTAAACAAGGGGAACGCACGGACATATAATCACGCATTTGGTTGAAATTTTAGGAGGTCAATCTACAATTCTGTGTAAAAGGATTTGGCTCAATGGCCTTTCGTTTCGGGGAAAAAAATAGAATATTTTACGTTTATTATTGCAGTGCCAGATAAGCCAATTCGGAAGAAAGGTATACAACTTAACAGCGGTGGCGCAGGATTTACTGGTCTGGGGTCGATTCCTGTTGAAATTTTTTTCATTTTTTTTTCTTTTTTTTATGTTTTTCGCCATTATTATTTGTTTGCAGTTTGCATAATAACATTCACATACATAAGCAATGTCACAGGTAAAAAAAAATGCAAAATGCCTTGTACAATATTTTCACTGATGGTCATTGGCGATGACGATTGCGCATAGACCGTCGATAGTGTATTCGCACGCCACGGCAATGACCGTCCGTGAAAATATTGTACAATCCATTTTGCATTTTTTGACCTGTGACGTTGCTTTTGTATGTGAATGTTATTATGCAAAGTGCAAAAAAATAATAATGGCGAAAAACTGTCACGGAAATCAAACGCCAACCCGATTTCCTATATCACTCGTTCTGGATTTCCGCTTCGCGTTTTCTACAACACCAGGAGGAGGGAGGAGCTCCAGGCGACGTGTCATCAGCATCAGCACGCCTGCTCCAATAGGAGAGCAGACCAACAACGAGGTGGAAAATTCGAATATCCCAAGAAAAGGGCAAGGAGATTGAGTCAAAGGAGGGTTCCTGAGGACATCGTTCGTGTGAATGGAGAGAGAACGAAGGGGGTTCATGATTTGTACTCGATTGTGAACTCGCAGGCCACGCGTAACCAGAGCACGGAGGGTGAAGAACCCCGCGCGGCGAATGGAAGTGGAAATGCGGCATCGCTCGAGTCGAGCCGTGAAGCTTCTGAAGGGGAGGCTTCTTCCAGGCTACGCAGTGCAAAAACCAACGGGTGCCATGAAATAAGCGAGTGCGACGGCGGAACTCAAGCGTCCGAGGAGCAGTTATTATTCGTGAATCCGACCATTTCCAACACAGTGAGTACTGAGCTTTCTGTAGGCGGAAACGCCGGGTTATTTAGAAGCTTTTTCGGGAGCTTAATTCAGCGGGAGTTTCGTTCGAGGATTGCATTCGGAGACGCACATCTGAATAGAGTTATTGCCAGTTCGTGGTCGGGCATATCTTTATATCTTTAAAGGTTTAATTAAAGAAACCCGACGTATTTCAAAGTAAAATGCTGTATGCTTTCTTGGTCAGGAGGTGTATTTGATAAATTGACGAAGAGTATATGTTCTTTGTTAATGTAAATTGTTGTCTTGTTTCAGTGGAGAGCGTATAGGGAAAGCGGCTAGCTTGTTTTTTTGTGAACTCTTGGTGTATACATAATTTATCGACTAAGACTTTTACTGGCGGGTGTTCTCCCTCCCCCACTTAGATGGGAAGCTAAAGCTGTCAGCCAGTTCTACTCCTTTTGTCAAGCATCCCAGCGGTTTGATGGCAGTGTCTCCTTCCAAACAAACTGTGTCGCTCTTCTGCGGTCCAATCGTCTGCCAGTCTTGGCTACTAATTTACTAGACAAATTCGACTGTGCTAATGTGCATATGTGTGAGATCACTATTCTAGAATACCTCTGGCCTTCTCCGCCCGGCAATCTTGTTTACTTTTCCCCCGAGTGGGTCAGCCAGGCTCCTTCTCCGTCTATGCGCAACGGTCTTTTTAACTCGTTCCTGCAGGACTCCTTCTCGGGGTACACTAGATATTTTACGGACGCTTCTCTAGCTCCATGTGATCCTATCGGGGGAATTGGTGTCTTTAGGAGAGGAGGAGTAATTACTGCACAAAAAATCTCACCAGCTACCTGTTCTTTCCAGCTTGAGCTTATTTCCATCCATAAAGCTCTTGTGGCGATTTCCTCCCAACCTCCTGCAAACTATTTAGTTATATCGGATTCTAGAAGTGCTCTCTCTTCCATCCAAGGTGCCTTCGATAAATGCAAATGGTTCTTCAGAGGCCTACTCGGCTATCTGATAGCCCTAATTCAAGAACTGTTCTCGTATGGCTTCCGCATAAATTTCCTCTGGGTCCCTAGCCACAAAGATATATATGGAAATGACCTTGCAGATAAATTAGCTAACTGGGCCAGGTTGGGGAAAAGTCTCAAAAAACCAGCGCGAGTTGACCCTGCTTCTCTACTCTCCCTCGTTCGACTGAAGTCTGTGGTGCTCTGGAACGAACTTTGGGCGGCTGAATCTAAAGGATCCCACTACAAAGCGCTATTCTCAAAAGCTGGGGATGTGAGAAAAGCAACTCCTAAATGGTTATCATCTCTCCAAAGGTCCGTGTTATTCCGATTTAGAAGTGGGCACGTACCTTTCAACTCGTTCCTCCACAAGATAAATATTTCTGCGTCTGACTTGTGTCTGTGCGGTGCTCGTGAATCAGTGGAACATGTGCTTTTGTTTTGTCCTCTTTTCCTACGCCAGAGGGCGCCCCTTACTCAAGGCCTTACTAGCCGAAACTTAGCGGTGTCGCTGCAAACACTTCTACTGGCTTCACCTATGAACCATACTCAAAAGCGCTCCGTTATCAGGCTGTTAATGTGTTTTTTGTGCGGTTCTGGATTATTGGGGAGGATTCTAGGACCTCTGCGCTCCTGATAGTCATGGACACTAACTAATTTACCTCACCTGTGATATCCATCAGCTAGCCTCCGTATCTCTAGGAGGTGAAGGCTGTGAAGAAGAAGAAGAAGAAGAAGAAGAAGAAGACTTTTACTGAACAGTGACTTTCTTTACCAAATCTTTCCCGCTCTCGTGTTAGTGTTTTATTTTCTTAATTATGACAAAGCCTGCTGACTCCTATGAATGTTATTAAAGTTTGGCAATTGTGTCTATTACCCCGTGTTAAGAATTGAACATTGACTGAGACTTTAATTAATTCTACCTGTTTTATGTGACTTACGATTTAAGCCTTGTGTCATTGGGCTATTTTGTGAAAGATTAATTTGTCAAATTTAGTTGTACCTGTGTACCTTAGAACGAATAAGGTTTTATTTATGAACAAAACAATATTGTATTGAATGATAATTTGTTTAAGGGAAAGTTAAACATAAGAAGCCGGTGTTTCTTTATTGTGGTAAATTATATATATATTTACATTGAATTTTGATTATTGTTGTCGCCATTTTTACAACGGTGTTATTAAGCATTTATGTATGAAATATGTGCCAATATTTATGCTGAAGTTGTATTAAGCTTTAATTACCGGCAGATATCTTTGAGTGTATTTATAATCATTTGAAATTACCAGCTTGACAGTTGTTTTGGAAACTTGTTAAGATTTCGTTTAGAAATTTAAATGAAATGATTATCTTTAATTAAGGTATGTTATGTTATAATTAGGGGTTATGCTTATCAAGCTTATTTACTTAATTTGCTCACATTTTAAGTTGCTAAAGTTTAGCTAAGTATCCTGCTGGTGCATATTTATTTTCATACCAGTTGATTATTTTGTGTTGTGCTATTAATAATATTTCCATTAAATTTTGTTTTATTTTCTATCCGCCTGTTGTTACGTGTATTACTCAAATCCACTGCGCCCTTCTGCAATTATCAGAAAATGTTCCACGTGACAAACACACAAAAAAATGGGGGGGAATGGAAAAATAATGGGAAAAAATGGAAAAATAATGGGAAAAAATGAAAAAAATTTCAATACTATAGGAATCGAACCTGGAACAGTATATTCACAGAATCTGATGCTAACCACTGCGCTACCGCTGTTGTGTACCTTTCTTCCCATTTGACTTATCTGGCACTACAATAATAAACGTAAAATATTTTATTTTTTTTCTCCGAAACGAAAGGCCATTGAGTCAAATCCTTTTACACAGAAGATATATTAATCTTGTTTATTGACCTAAAATTTCAACTAAATCCGTGATTACATGTCCGTGCGATCCCCTTGTGAGACTTCAAGAAGTGAAGCTTAATGCTCATAGAACATCCCATTTTTTCGAAATTTTCAATCATTTTCTTCACAGTATTTCTATAGAAGCTAATTATAACTAACTAATGATGTTTTGTTGGTTAGAAAACAGTATGCAATGCATTATTTGATTTTAAGTTAGTCAGCCTAGGCAATAATAGTCACAAATTTTAATGCTTAATAGCAAAAAATCTAGACGTGCTGGAATTTTTTTTAATATTTTTTAAAATCAACGCCCTAAAATCTATCAGAAGCAGTCATCAAATCGGAGGGGGGAAGGGGAACAATTGTTGGTATGCTATTATAGCACCCCAAAAATGATTCCACTTTTATATGGCGCTCAAAAATTGTAGAAAGATCAACTCGATTGCGACATCGCCTCCAAACTCATTTTTCTGACATCATTGCTGAGAAAGAAGTGAGTGAGATTCATCTCTGAACACCAAAGTATGCCAGAGTAGCTCTAATGCGACCCCACTGCAAGCTCTAATACACGGCTATGTTAGTTAGGAGCAATGCTAGTTAAGGTCATCTTCTCCGTCACCCATCTCGACAATTTTTCTCATTCCAAAATTTCCTCTATGTTCTGCAAAATGTCACCAGTTCAAAATTGTGGATCTACGGCTTGATGTCGCATTCTTCAATCTATACATTTTGACGATAGTCTACGTGCTCCAGTCCCATTAAGACGATTTGCATTTCATTCTTCAAACCACCCTTTTCAAATTCGACTGTTTCTGCCGTACTTAGCCCTTGAAGAGTAAAGTCATGTGTTTGACGAACATTTTCACTCCTTAAACATACGGGAATAATAGCAAAAAATCGATTTTTGCAGCTTTGAGAAATTCTCAATTGTTAGCTTAAACAAATAGCTCCCATTTTAATCATACTTTCCAATGACATCATTGCATGCTTGTTTCTATAAGTATGGTAAAATTTGCATGCTGCTGCAGCAAAATTTTCATGTTGTATAAATGTCACCATAATTTATTAAAAATTACTATAGACGATGATTCAAACAAAGACATTGCGACATAAGAGAGCGGCTTTTTTCAATCGAATTTAAACTTTTTAACCAATTATCCACGGAATTAGAGTTCTCTCTTTACTTTTGCATAAGAATAAATATTAGCCCAAGTTCGAGTTCTTTTGTCCCGTGGCAAAGTAATAAAGCGCCACGGTATCCCCAGCTACTTTTCTTGCTCATCCGGGGAAAGAGCAAAGGTTAGTTCCTCCTACCAAAAGACATTATTACATTGCGCTGCTCCACTGAGGCCTATTTATTAATTCTGCGATCTTCTCCAAGAAACTCCCTAAGGAATCCGGCCATTTCTCTTTTACTGACTCTTCCTTCTTCTCTATCGACAACTCTAAACTCTGTAATTGAGGAGCAACGAGGTCACTGCAAGTATATTGCCTATAGCGCATAGAGGAAATTTTCCCGTTCTTTTCTTATCTGGACAACGAATATTGAGCTGCCCGCACAACTTTTCATTTTATTATACCCGCAACCAAAACGTAATGGCTTAACACGGAAAAAAAGTCATTAGGTCGTAAAGGAAATTTTTTTTTTCTTTTCCACAAGCGACAGTTTTTCTAATAAAATTTTTGTAGATTTCAGACGAGTATCTTGAACTTTTTGGTTAAAATAGGACAAGCAACTACTTTAAAAAGGAGCTTAAGTTTATTCATCATAAGTAGCTTATTTTATTAGATATGTTGCCGGGTTTTTCTTTATATGTAAATTAAATTATATTCCACTAGAACATTTGCTTCAACTGTCTATTTGTAGAGACCCGACAGAGGATGAAAATATCGTTTTGAGATACTTGGAATAAATGAAACGCAACTTCACTTCCGAATTTTAATCTAAAAACTTATGCTTCATTTAATAATCAGATTTTCACAGCAGTCGAGTTTCAATACCGCGTAAATTGAATTCACAGGATCCATCCTTGCATTGTGCTTAATATCAATTAGGGCGGGCAAATCCAAGCTACATACATTCTTCATACAGTGACGGATTTTAATGAATATTTCTACAAAATATGCAGTACAAAACCGATTCATTAGGTGCGGCGTCAGGCGGGAAGATAAGGGTTGTGACACATATCTCTCTCTTCCTAATGTCTGGCCTTCCATTTAGAAAGTAGGCAAGTCTTTCACTTGCTGTCGTTTCATCGGATCAATTAGGGTTTCCATTCGCCGACAAAACCGATGGAAAGATCGCCCTCAATGGAAGCAACTTCCACTGGTTATTAAATTACGAAGGAAGAGCGTTGCCAGTTACGGGCGTTTGTGCCCGTCGTCGTCGGCAGCAGCGCTCCTAACGGCAGCGGAGAAGATGATCGTAATGATGGTAATGTCGATAGCTTCAACACGACGGAGAGGAAAATCTCCCTCCCCGTGAATGTGAAGCAATTGGTCGGTGGGAAATGATGAAAGATATAAAGGGAAAGAGAGCCCGGATTATCGTTCGTTGAATGGAAAAGAAGGAGTCAGTGAATAAAAACATTTTTTCCCTTAGCCGCGCCAGGAAACTCCGCTTCAAAAATGAAACGCCAAAGCTGTTATTAAATTTTGAGGAAACTTTCTTCAATATGAAAAAAACATTCAGCAAACAAATAGATTTCACTTTGAATGCTCCAAGTAATTTTTCACTAACTTTTCTTAAACCTTACCACATCTTTTGTGCTCGATAATGTTGAGTTCATTGTATTTAACAGAGTAAAACCTTTCAACTACAGGATAGAAATTTAGAACAGAATTATATAAATAAAATCTAAATATAAATAATTAGAAATCAAACTGAGAATAAATTCCCTGCTATAAAATATTAAAAGGTAAATAAAAATTATCATGAAATTAAAGCAGATAAAGTGATCGTTACAGGCGGATACAATAAAATAATAATTACAAATCAACAACATAAAAACAGAAATGTTTATTTCAATATAAAAGAATCTAAGTTAATTTGTGCGCTCTTTCGTGCCTTCCTAAGGAAAATTAAATCTTCAAAATGTTTTTCGAGGACATCCGTATTGTTTACTCTTCATCTGAGATCTGATAAATCAGTGCCCGGAACCTTCTTGTTAAGGGGATTAAAATTTATTGTATGTTATAATAAGAAAAGGTACGTAACAACTTATGAATCAAGATAAAGGTCCAATCGGTAACTCCCTATTACATTACTACAGTATTCTCTTTACTCAACCAATGAGCATGCACGCAATCAGCTTTGGTTTGGTCCCCTGTTAGTGGTCGTTACAGATAGCTTTATTAGCACAGATATTAGCTTTATATAGATACGGGAGACAAGGAATCGATATGAAGAGATGCTGCTTCACTTGGATTAATCAGATGATACCAGGAGCATAGAGGATACTGGAAGATAACTGGAGTTGCGGTTCAAAAGTGATGATTGTTGAAAATAAAATATTATAGAAATAAAGAAAACGTTTAAACTAAAAATGTCCAATGATTTACTTTCCGCTTTGAAATTTTATTTTATTCGATTTTTACTTACTTACTTTTCAAACCCGCTTATCCGTTACGGACGCGGGGGCAGCAGCCCTATGGAGGAACTCCAGCGATCGCGATCTTCCGCCATCAGGCGCATGTCCTCCCTGGTAATACCCAAGCGACTCGAACCCAGATTCTCCATGTAGTCTAGCCACCTGGTTTATTCGATTATTTTTTAACAATCCTCACTTTTCAAAATCAATTCCAGTTATTTTCCAGCATCCTCGCTTCTCCAGGTCACACTTTGTTAAACCCACTGAAGCATCAGAACCACACAAACTGAACTCGTGTTTCAATTGAGTTTTCGACGTTTTCCAGCAACTGTTGTGTAACACTTGTGATTGCGTCCTATATTCTTTGCTTCAGATCATCCCATGGAGTTTGAAGGAGATTCATAAATTCGTCTGGAAGACAACATGGTTGCAAGAATACGGAATGGATGGACAATTATAGGTTGCCTGTCGTATCTGTACGAAAGCTTGAGATGTTTGTCCGGATAAACGGCATTAAGGCAAGACCGTTTACCATGGATATTGGACTCCGCCAAGGGTGATTACTATCGCCCCTCTTGTTTATTGTCTTTATGGACTAGATAGACAGAGGCAGCCGAGTCGATGAGCGTGTTGGTTTGGGTGACTGCTTGGTGGAGAGGTTGTTCTTTGCTGACGATTTCATCCTCCTCAGACCTTCAATCGCACTAAATCGGTTTGCAGCCAAATGCGAAGAGGCTGAGATGAAGATCAATGTGGCTAAGACTGAGGTTCTGGTCCTTTCAAGACAGCCTGCTCAGTGCGCTCTCCATATTAGAGGAGCCCCAATGAGAAGGTGGAGAAATTAAGTATTTTGAGACTCATTTATGAGTGATAGGCGGGAGGGACAAAGAATTGGATGCTCGGGTCGGCATCGATTAATGTCTTCAGTTGGTTGTCGTCGATTTTCCGGGTATAAAATAAATGTTAATTCCGGAAAGGCAATTGCAAATGAAATTTTCTTAATTGACAAATTTTAACAACTTTATAAAATAAATAAGGAAACCACTATTTCCACAAAATTATTTAATGGCCGTATGCGCATTTCGACGACAACGTATTCTTCTTCAGCAAAAAACAGATAAAGACGCTGATTCTTTATCTAGTTTTTCGCTGAAGACGACTGCGCATACAGACATTAGAAGACTTCGTACGATTTAAGCTAATTTGAGACTCCAGCCATAGGCATTACTAAACGAGGATGATGGTTTCGATTCTGTTTTCACATGTCAAATTATTTTAGCAGAATAACTTTGAAAGAAGTTTCGTCATTTGGAGAAGACAGGCAGCATAACTGTCCAGCCAGGAAGTAAACATAAACGAATAAACCCAGAAATTATAGAACAATTTGAAATGGCTTTCGTTCTGCAAACAAACGAAACTATTCTAGATTCATCCGGTGTATATGGCATGATCAGCCTGCATTTAGCAACCGTCGGGAAAATGCTGGGCAAAAGCCTTGAAATATTACCCCTATAAAATTAGTCACCATCAAAAGGTTATAAACTGGAGATGTAAATGATTAGAATGGCATTCTTGAAAAGCATGGTCATAGAAAGAGGTTAGCTTTGATGAGAAGATATGTGTTTTTAGTAGACACACAGTATACAAAATTGCCGTATTGGAACTACAAAGCTCTATCCCTGAAGTGACTGAAGGTAACCTTTTGCATAAATTGACGCATTTCTTCTGAAGTGAAGAAATATCTTAACTTTTTTTCTATGCCGTATGTAACTGTAAAGAAGCTACATTTAATTATGTAAATGAAAGCAAACTTTTTCAAAATAATTTACAATGTCAAATCATTCTTCAAATATGTTCTTTAAAAATTTCTAAAATTCATGATTCCATATGAAATTCAAATTCGGCTCTGGAGCTATAAAAATTCGAGTTAAATTATCAAATTAAGGAATTTCTAAAAGATTAAAAAATTCAACCCGTCCTTTAAACATTAAAAAATAAAACTAAAAAAAAATCTACTGGAGCTGTCAAAATTCTGCGAAAGAGGAAAGAAAGCGGAATGAGGAAAGATTAACTTCTCAAGTTTCATTAAAATCACGGCCAAAGTTAATTATTCATCTCGGGAAGAGCTGGGCAATAAACAGATTATGTTGCGTTGAAACCAGCTTCATTGAAATTTCATAAAATGCACTTGAAAACGCACAAAGGCAGCAACGCACTGGTTGGCCCTGGCTGAAGAGCAGTTTAAGGGGACCAAGGGGGAGGTGGAGAACGAAGGAATTGCACAACCCCGTTATTCACAGAAGAGAATGTTCTACGAAATGGAGCTTAATAAATAATCACCCACCTTCCTACCTCCTCCCGTAAATTAAATGAATACGATGACGAAGAAACAAATTGGTGAAATGTAAGTATTGCGTTGAAACGTCTCTGAATAAATGAAAACATTAAACGCTGTTAAGAAGCTAGTCGATTGGTGTTGCTAAACGTGGCCGTCGTAATAAATAGAACGGGGTGGGGAGGGAGGTTCATTAAATGCGTTTGCAAAGCAAAAGCTACGTCTTCGTGAATTCAGCCTAACTTGCAGCCATTCATTATGTAACAGCGAAATAATTTCGACGTTTAAAACGACGACAGAATATGTTCTGATTAAAAAATTCATAATACAGTCCATTAAATATTAAAGTCGATTAGAAAGTTATAATCTGAAAACATTCAATTAGTTAGTTTCATCGCACATATCTTCTTATTTTGAGCGTCGACAAGTTGCGAATTTTAAATTTTTTTCCTCCACCCTCTTCGTCATCCTCTTAATTCTCTGTAACAAACAGTAACTACTCTTCTCTTCATGAAATTTTCTAACACTTAAAGGAACATTGCAACTTAACTAGCATTTGCCACGTGGAAATTCACACCATATAAACGCTTTGTGTACTGCAGCACTTCAAAACACGTTCAAAAATATTAAAAAGGAAAGATTAAAATTAAGAAATTTCTTTACAAGTAGCTCCGCCATTAACTTTGTTAATACAGGATGGGACGCACAACTTTTGGGACATATCAGCGTGATCTTTAATGTCGGAAGGAAGTAGCTATATCAGCCAATTTCGGTTGCCGGGAGCAGTAAGAGATAAGTCTACTCAGCCTTGTTGCATTTCATAAATCTCTCTTGTCAGAGACGAACGGGCGATGGGAACCAAAACCATTTCATCAAACCAAGCCATATTTATAATTTCTTACAGACATGATAAATAAAGAATGAAAGAAACCTCATTAGTAAAGATTACCCCATCATTCGAGATACTGATATCATCTCGATGAAAGATGTATTTATGTAGGATGAATCAAGTCTATGACTGTTATATAAAATAGTGGCAAATCATGTTCATCCAGTACACCACATTCTTGATTAACGCTCGGGTTAGGTTCCCGAATACGTGAACTTTATTCAAAACAGCGTTATTCAAATAATGATTTCCCATAAAAACAATGCTAAATAGAGAAATTAGGTTCCTAATGGTTCCAAACATTAGTCAGTATGTCCCAAGAATGTACAAATAAACAATATAAAATATTATTAATTTGTATTTTATCTTCTTTACTAGTTTTTCGACACTTTTCAGCAGAATTGATTTTTCTTTTATCGCTCATAATGGTAATATCACAGATTACTTATTACACAGATGGGACAATCAATGTTAAAGTAGTGGAAACAGCAGGGCTCATTGTTTTGACGTCATCGATTGTCCCTCTGCACCGTTAAATGAGGCCTTATTTCTTTTGTTACTGATACTTGCACATTCCGAAAAAGCATAAAATCACTGGACCAGTATTTAAACCGGAGTGGGAGAATCTGTTTTGTTTTTTTGTTTTTTTCATTTAACACGGGTTGGATTCTAAATGCTTAATATGCAATCGTGTCCTATCGGGAAAAGAAAATACAATTTACCTGACATCGAGAAAATTGTCACATTAAAAAGAAGGAAATAAAATGGTAAATTGCCTCGGTTTGTTTTTGTTTTTTTTTTACAGTATAGAATTGATAATTAGCAACTCGACTTTAAGGAACTGATCAATGTAATGTGCAATAGGGGGGGGAAGGAAAATTACCTGCGTGCACGGGCGCTGCCCGCGGACAGAAATCTTGGACAGCCCTGGTTTAAACCATTGAAGACAGTAGCGAAAACGAAACTTATTAAACTACGCAAGTGTTGCCAACTCAGAAAAACTTTTCCCGCTAAAACCGAGCTAAGAAAAAACCATTGAATTCATGTGTATTAATGACATTTTAGCAAATATTTAAGCGGATTTATAAATAATTTCGGTATAAAATCCGCGAAGTTGGCTACACTGCTGCACAACCATGTATATGCGCAACTGATTTCGAATGCACTCGTGGGACAGCCAGATGACAAATGACGCTGTATTTTGAGACCTTAATGAGCGTTAATCAAAAAAAGGTAAACGAAGTTACAAAGAATGATTCAGCGTTAATCAAATAAACGTTAATCAAGAAGGTGCCGTGATTGATATCTATCTTTCTACTATTACTAAAATCCAAGCTCTGTCTATCTGTCCCTTTATAGACTCGGCCTCTGCCAGAGATATCTCGAGATCACCTTTTTTATCGATACTTCTGGCTGTGTAGGGGGCGATAGGGGGGTTTTTATTCCAATTTCGTTTGTTTTTTCTCAAAAAATAATTAAGTAAATTCATTTTTCCTTCATCTCTATGGAGTTTATTTGCGTGGAGCAGTTTGTGACGTCAAAATTTGTTTTGCCAATAAGATTGTTTCTAAGAGGGGGAACAATGAAGATAAGAAATTGTTGCACAAAAACGATTATCAAAATTTGTTTCAAAAATTGAAGTTTTTAGACAACAAAGAGAGAGATGGTAAAACGCGTGCTCACGAATAATTAAATCAGAAATATTTCACCAAAAAAATCATTCAATAAAGTTTCGTTTATTTTCATTTATAGTCCTTGACAACAAAAATCCCCGTTTTTTAAAACGGGATTTAACCCTCGTTTTATTCTAATAAGGAATCTCTGCTGGATGAACTAAAATTATTCGAAGACTGTAAATGTGCATACAAAGGTTATTCACGTCAATTTGGGAGCACGCTTAACAAAATTCAAAATTAGCCTTTTTACAATTAGATCGAAGTGCTCCTTGTGTTAAATTCGGTCAAAACCGTACGGCAAACACAAGGCAGATTAGGCTAGGATTCAGCCGTATTTTACATTCAATTTCAATATAATCTCTCAATATTTTTTAGAAATAAAGTAAAAACATACACTAAACAAAACTAAAATAATGAATTCTCAAATTAAACATGACCTACACACCTTATTTAATAAAATACAAAAATACAATCAAAATTCTCCATAAGCAATAATCTCTAACAATCAAAATTTCCAACAATTTAAAAATTTCATATATGCATTGTTACCTATCATTTTACCTTCATTGTTATTTTAAAAATTATCTCCAATTCCATTATACGAAAACCTCTGATGATGATTTAACTACCGAAACGCATAATGCAATAAAATGTATGTTCCTGATATATGGACCCTGCTTTTATTTCAACTAACTTATAGCAGCAGAAAATGTATAAAATCCTAATTTTTAAAAGTACTTGGAAACAAGCATTTTAATGGTTATAATACATGTAATGCTATGATTGTTTGCCGTATGGTTACGCGAATGTTAAAGGCGCTGTTGTATTTCTCCGCATGCGCAGTTCTAATTGTAAAAAGGCTAATTTCCAATACTAGTCTCATTAGAGACAGTAATTCTTTTGGTACAATTTAGCGTGATTTTTTTTTTGCTCTTTATATAAAGCTTTTTTACCGCTTTACCTAATACATAATATGCTTCAGTATTTTCAATTTTCACGTTATATCTAGTGAAAGAACGTGTAAATTTCTTATTAAAACATAGTTTTGGGGTTCTCATCATTGTTATTATATGAGCTTTTGAAAACTGATCTGTGAATTGACCCATACAAGCTTTTTGCGACAATATGTATATAGGGAGAAATATCAAAACATAAACATTGAATATCCGCCATCTTTTGAGAAGATATTTTCCCTATAGCAAATCTAATACCAATTTGCTCTGCTATATACAGGGTGTTTACGACCTGGTGTATATATCACTCACCATCTTCTCCTCCTGCTCTGACGCTTTTTATATCTCCAATATAAAGCTAATAAAAGTATACTGTATCTACATCTACATCCGACGAAATAATGGCTGACAGAAATATTCCGACACCTAATAAAACAACAAACACGTCCATCATAAAAATTTGCCAGTAATGGAGAACGGATATTTACTTTTAACAGGCACTACCCCTAGTGGCAGTATTTTAAAACGTCATGCGGAAAGCTTGAATTGCCGCGTGTTTGTGAACAGGAGAGGGATTGACCAAGGCCTCCTAGATAACAAGGTCCGGACAGCTCCAGCATGATGGGAATGGTCATGTGATCAAAAGAGGAAAAGTTGCAGACGATGCAGGCGCTACTCAATCTGTACGCTAAGTTTACGTGCGAATGCAGATCATTTTATTATTCAGCATGAACCATTTAAAATATAATTCTTTCACAATATATTGTAAAGAAAGTATGGATTACTAACATTCTTCAAGTAGGCATATAAATTCATTTTGTTTCTGTTTACTTAAGTCACTGACGATCGTCGACGTTTATTACAAAATATATTCAAAAAAGGTCTTCTACCACCCCTAAAAGTTTGTACACCCTGCATACTGTACAAAATGTATTGCTAATCCGTAGATTAACAATAATGAGAAAGTTCATTCAGGTTTTCATTTCATTCTGTGTGTCTGTCTGTCCGTCTGTATATCCTGTGTTTCTGAAGAGTTGTTTAACTTTTTCGTTATTCGATAGAGACTTTCCTGGCCTTATCTGGTTAAAATATCTGAAATCGGACAAACGGTCGCGTGACTATTAGAATGGAACTTCACACCCCGATCTCTTTCAGCAATGCCACTGGCACAAAGCTAATCTGGCTCAAATAGTACATGTTCGAATGATTCCAAGAATATGATCAAATGCTCGCCATACTTTCTTGGTTTGCGCAGCCTGCAGATCATAATCTCATCGAGAAACGGCTCTTTGAATACGACAACAACTATCACCAATTTGTCCTTGAGACATGGGAAGATATGTCGTTCCTAATGTAGACACAAGCCTAGCGTTCTAACTCTTACAGCAGTTGAAGGAAATCCAACCGGTGCTAGGAAGGTCTGCTAATAAAGTGGCCACTCCGTGTAATTTGTATCTTGCTGATTGATATACCTTTGTGGAATAATCTTACTGGAGTAATTTTTAATAGTAAGTCCCCTTTTGAAATAATCCTTTAGCAGCTTTCATTGCATTCAAAATATTAATTTCTCCAAAGGTGACTTCATCTATGCAACACCACATTTTTTTTTCAAAATTAAATGGTCTAATTTGTGGCTCCTATCTTTTTAGATGCCCTTTAAAGATTTCAATTATTCGCAACTTTCTAACTGAAAAACAATATTCAACAAACCTTTGGTTGAAAGCGTTCCTTCAATGGTGTATTTATTCATTTCTAATACCATTAACTGTTTGATTTACGATCAAAAGAAGTTAATTAAAATGTCTGCGCAAATTCCCGAGTCATTAATAATGGAAGAAAGTTCTTTTTAAAGACGACAAAGAAACAGACGAAAAGTAAAAAAAAAGACTCATTAAATAAAGATAGTTTTAAAAATTCAGACGAAGTTAACATAAAAAGAAGGACTTTTTAAATCGATGAAAGATGTTAAAAAATTAATGGGTTGTGCAGGTAATTGCAATCTTAAAATATTAATGGCAGCTCGGTCATCTTTCTTGCAGACGACAAAAATGGATGAAAATTATTCCTTTTAATTATAAGCTGGTAACAAGGGGAAGAAGAGAAAAAGTGTTCAAGAAAATCGTTAACAGTGTTGTTATTATCTAAATTGAGTTCTGTATATGCTGCAGTAAATTGTAATGCGCGCTTCATCTACGGGATGATCATTTTAGCGTAATCGGATTGTTCTTAGAATGATGATCCCTTAGAATGGATCTTGTATTGATTGAGTTATTATTTAACCAATTTGTTTTTATAATTTAACTTCTTGAGATTGTTCTGTTTAGGTACATGTATAATTATCCCGGGCAACGCCGGGTCCTCTGCTAGTTCAGCATAAATGTGTTAAAAGAGTACGTTTGTTAGTTTTTAAGAGGCTAAAGTATTTAACACACCGATAGATAGCATTGCAATGCACCCGAGGTAGGTACCGAATATAAGAGAGATTATGTCTATCAGCTATACGATTCTATGCACGTTGGCATCCAACAATGTAAGGAGTATTCGCATCTGCTTTGAAGCTGAGGGTGGACATTTTGAACACCTACTGTAAAAAAAATGTTATTTCTTTTCTGTATTTTCCCTATAAAATAATAATATTGAACACATGAAGAATGCCGGATCGCGTATCATAAATTTTACTTCATAACATACGTCTATTCATCCTCATAATGTTGATGGTCCTTTTCAAAATAGCCCCCACCGAATGCGATGCATTTGTCCCAGCGTTTCTGCAAGTCTTCAAAGACATGCTGGAAGCCATTTTTTGAGAAGTTCTTTAAATTTGGAAAAAGAAAAGTCGCCTGAACTATGAAAAAGAATGGAACATACTTCACATCAATTTTCGAAAGATATACAGTAAATTCATTTACAATGCGAGGCCGTGCAGCATCCATTCTGGTGCGTGGAGATATGGACTTTTGCATTTGATGAAATCCTACAGAACTTCTAGTATATCGACTGATTACATTTGTGTGTAGGTATAACTTGGTAATAAGCCATTCCTTGAATATCAAAAAATTGATAACCATAACTCTTTCCCAGCAGAAACCACCACGTTTGCTTTTTTTATCTGGTGTTGGTGATCCGAGAGATTTCCAGAGAATTTTGATGTTTTTCTCTCAGGATCAACATGATGTAGCCAAGTTGATTATCCTTTAAAGAAACTCGTCTTCCTATGATATTAAATCTTCAAATGTAGGTATATTTCACGCGAAAGTCCTTTGTTTGAGAATGAGCAGTCTTGCGCACAAAATGTCTCATGTGTAATTTTTTCTATTGCCAAAGTGTGGGTGACACCCAATGAATATTCAAATATTTTTTATAGTTCTCTTAACGATAGTTCTCTTAATGTTTTTCTCTCACAATAACAGCGGCGGTGTTAATATATTCTTCCCCAAGAACATTGACTGAAACGTCGAGTCCTGTCCGTTTCATGTTCGTTTCTGATTTGTTACGTATTCGCCATTTTCTTTTTTCTATCGTGCCGAATACTGTAGTATCAAAACGCATTGAAAAGGAACTGAAACTATTTCTAAGGCCTCTGCTTGATTGTCTATATCTGAAACTCCCGACTAATGGAAAATTGCACAACGAAAAAAAAAACATACATACATGTATACTGAATTTTTATGTATCTCGTCAGGAAATGCACTGCTGTCATCGAATTGGTAACCTCTACGATTTAGGATTCAATTTCAAAAGATATCGATAAAAAAGATCAAAATAACACTATCAACCAATTCTATTTGCAAAATTAATCAGAAAAGTTACATTACAACAAGTTACTTTTGAATAGCATAGTAGCCTAATAATATTCAAGTAGAAATTTCACGAATTTTTTACAAAGTAAATATCCGAAGAGAAAGTGTTACGGTGAAACGGTAAAAACTAATGCAGGCACATTTCGATTTTATTTCATAGATAGCGGGACCAGACTATAGTACCACGTATACAACATTATCAATGTAACGGATAAAAAAAAACCTCTGACCATTCTTTATTGAACAGCGCTCATAGAAGCTTAAAATATTCCTTCTTCCCGTTCCGTACAAAATGCAATTTGTGAATGACCCATACAAGACCTACATAAGAAGCTACTTCACATCTGAAATCAATATAAAGGAGGAGAGACGCGAGAATTAGATATACTTTAATAATTTAATTGTATGTACATTATGACTAAATCTTTGAATAACGAATTGCCTAATTAATTTCAAAAAGAACGTGGATGTAAGACATTTTTCCCTACAAAGGCTTTTAATTAATTATTAAACCAGGTTGATGCGCTTATTACTTAACACACATTCACTCTTTTGTTTCAGCTCTCATCATTTGCACATCTTTTTTCGAGAGGATTAACACACGAGACGGTGGAAGGAGGAACTAAAGAATAGGTGAAAGGAGAAAAATACAAGAGTTGAGGGAGTGAGAGTGGGCTTGGGGGGTAGGTAGAAAGATGCCGGATAAGGAAAGCAAATCCGATTCACGCACCACTGAATAAATCTCTCTCTGCCTCGCTCTCTCTCTCCCTATCTTCTATCTTATGTGTGTCTTCCTACCCACAAAAGAAGAAAGAAACGAGATACAAATACATTGGCGCAACAACAGGGACATGGAAGATGTTTTGGAAGACAATGGAAGAGAGTCTCGCCTGTTTTACGTCAATAAAATTTTCTTCAGCGATCAGATTAATCGTGACACTGGGTCCCAGAAGAAAAGAATATCGTTAAGCTAAGGAATTTCTTCTTATTTCCCTCCTTGCTCCTTTTCTAGGTTTTTTTTCCCTACTCCCAAACCCTCGTCTCATTATAATCTCCTTCAGTGTGTCGTTTGTCGCCCTCCCTCCCTCCTCCCTACCTTCCATTAGCTTCCGCTTCAATCTTAATAGGTTCGGCTCCGAGGAACAACACGAAGGCGATTATCGATAGCCAAATCCAAAGGGGAAATTATCTTTTGAGTGAGAAGAAAAAGGCGACAGAAGATCTAAGTTCTTTCGCGTTGCTTGCTTAGAGAAACCAAATATTGTGTTTGGCCATTAAATTCAAGAAACGTTTGCAAGCACTTAACTTGTTACCCGCTAATATCTATAACATATATTCAGTATAGCTTTAATTGTTCAGAGTTATGTAGCATTGTTTTTGTAAATTATGACTTTATATTGATGACTGCAATGAATTATGAAATACATTCACTTAATCTTAACGAACAATAAGAATTATCTTTACATTAAATATTTTTTTTAAATATTTACACATGTGCACTTAGATACTACACCGATTCGCCAATTTATTAGGCACACCATCTCCCAAGAAAAAGGATTAGTCCAGTGAAGTGGCAATATCACAGAAGCCTGTTGCATATTTGGATATGAAATCAGTTGTATGATTTGGCGGTTGGAGTATAAGTAAACGTAAGAATCTCGGCACTTAGAAAGAGGCATGACAGATGTACAAGGCGCACAGAATCTAGCATCTCCGAAATCGTTTACGTTTTGGAATTATCTCGAATATTGTTTGCTAAGTGTAGTGCATCGAAAATGACAGGAAACAAAAAAAAACTAGCCAAACGAAAGCCTACGGTCGGAAACAGATATCTGACGAAGGCACCTATGAAAAATGAGCATAGTGATAAAATCAAACAAACATGCAACAATTCGTCAAATAATACGCGCTTTCTATGGAAGAATACCAAAGATTGTGTCTAAATGCTCAACTTGTCGAATATTGGGAAAACTGGGTATTCAACCTAGTACAGTCCGTCCCAAAAGTTTATAGACATCAATGTTTTGCTGATTACGTCACTATGACATCAATGATGTTATGGAAAGTTTTTGGGGTTTGAATGAAAGCATGTGCAAGTTGATAATAAACAAACATGACAAAAAGTTTACTTTTCACAAAAGCATTGAAAATGTTTATGATAAACCATTGAAAATGCTGTGTCCCAAAAGTTTATAGAATAACATAATTTTATGCAATATGTAAATATTTAGTCATGATGCAAGGTTTGGGGTGTATAAATATGCTGTGAAATGGCTCAAGAGCGACATTTTACTCATCAACGAAATGCCTAGATCTTCCCAGCTAACAGCTGATGAGGTTGCCAGAATATTCAGCTTAAAATCGCAGGGTAAATCTGTTCGTGACATTTCCAATGCGTTAAACCGTTCTAAAAGTATTATTTACCGAGTTCTAGCTCGTAGAGAGTCACATCAACCAAAACATCGTTCAGGAAGACCACGTGTGACAAGCTCTCGTGATGAAAGACGGATACTGAGAATGGCTTCCTCCCAGAAAATGTCCATACGTAACATCACTGTTAATTCACATTTGCATATATCAAAGAATACAGTTCACAGACGTATTAAAGAAGCTGGTTACCTTATTCACAAGAAAATGAGACCCAAACCGCCACTCACAAGCTTCACCAAAAGAAGAGGTCGCAGTGGGCTCGTCAACACATGTCTTGTGGTGATAAATGGCTGAGTGTGCTGTTCAGTGTGAAAAGAAATGGAATCTGGATGGTCCTGATGGATATGCAAGCTACTGGCATGATTTAAGGAAAGAGCCCCGAACATTTTTTAGCAGGCAACAAGATGGTGGATCGTTGATGATGTGGGAGGCCTTTTCATATAATGGTCAAGCGTCCTTAGCATTTTTGGAGAGAAAACTCAGAAAAGTATACAGAGACACTACAAAGTCATTTGATTCCGTTCGGTGAAATTTTGGGAGGAAAGAATTGAATTTTTCAGCACAATAACGCATTCATCCATACATCCAATGCTACAAAAGACTATCAAAATAGAAAAAATGTATCTGTTCTTGACTGGCCACCAATGAATCCTGATCTGAACCACATTGAGAACGTATGGGGCATTTTATCTCGGGAAGTTTATGCCAATGGATGTCAGTATTCGTCAATCAATGAACTCAAGACATCAATCGAGTATTCTTGGTACAATTTAGATCCTAAAATGTTACAAACTTTGATTCTTTCTATGAAAAATCGTGTATATGATGTCATACGAAACAACGGAAAATCGATATGCTTTTGAGAACCAAGTGTTTTCTTGTAAATTTGAGATTCTCATGCATTCTATATATTTTTGGGACAGTGCTCTTTTCATTTATTTTCTATAACAATACGCTAATTTAAGTTTATTGTCATTTCTGTTTTGGTTAAATACAAGTTGTATGTGTTTAATAAAAAACCTATTTGAACTCAGTCGTATTTCTTTTTGTTCCTTTGATACATGCATTTATTGATGTCTATAAACTTTTGGGACGGACTGTAGCACTCCTTTTGGCCAAAAATAGGAAACTTTACATCAGTGAGCTTCTTTGGCCATCTTAGTTATGTCGCCATCTTACTGTCCGATAAATCTCGATTCCCATTGAAGCGTGTAGACGATTTATTGAAACACGATGGAACTTATGTGCAATGATAATCTTACGAATACGGTCGAACTCCATCATTAGGAAACCGGTTAATACGAATTTTCTCTGCACGTCACTATCCCGTGTATAACATTCCTATATTAAATTGGTCGTTTAATACGAAATTTTTAACCAAATCCGGATAATACGAAATAAATAAAGAAATTCATTCCAAGAATGTTGCATTATTTGAGATTTTTATTGTAAAAAAGGGGTAAAACAATGCCAAAAAAATTTATTTTGGTTCTTATGTTGTAAATTCTGATTGGTTCTTGTGTAAATGAACAACGAAGCACGTCGAATTAAAAACTGCGAATTCTGATTGGCTCTCAGTGAAGTAAACTCGAACACGCGAGAATTCTGAATGGTTTTCCGTGTCTATATGTATCAAAACCTCATAAGGACCCCAAGAGTATGTAGATCAAAACTGGTTGAATTTCTTCCAATGGATTTTCGGTTATAGTCTCTAAGCACTTCTTCCATTACGGCTCTTCTGCATTATGTAATGTCAGTTAATCTTTTTATAAAATTCACCGTAACCGTTGTTTATTGTATAATACGTTCAAAATTCAAGCAATGAAATTTAGGTAGCAAACCTATACAGAACGATTTTTTTCCTTGCATTCTTTCTCCTTGAATCTACCTCATAGAAAATGCATCAAGTGAACAAAGACTTAAGATCTAGACTGGTGAACACCATTTTCTGATTTTTTCCTGCAGTTTGTAAGGGGAAAAACTGATTTCTGCTAAACTTTTATGTTTGAGTGCGACAGCTCCGTCTTGCTAGAAAGAACCTTAAGAAGATCTCGAAGAAACTCTACAGGTAAACAAATCTACGGCATAAAAAGGTCGAGCCTTTCTCGGAGAAATTGGTTTGTTGCGACTTCAGATTATGTCGTTCCCAATTTTCATGTTCTTTCTTTTCATAAATTCGAGAGAGGTAAACAAAATTACGGATTCCAGAACAAGACCATCTCTGTATCTTCACGAGTGTCATTCGCCTCTAATGAGCGGAATTAGACTGGAACAAATTTTACATTCTCTCTATACATAGGAAAATAGACTTGTAAGATAAATGAAGAGCCGATTTCTCTTCCCTTCATTTATGAAGCTAACCGTACATTTCACTTTTATAATGGCGCGCAAGTGAATGTCTACTTTTCAACTATTTATCCTGACCAAGGGAGGAAAAAAAAAAGCAATATAAACCAACAGGTTAATTCGTCAACGGCTTCCCTTTCCTTCAACCCTCTTATCCCATCCAATCTTCATTTCTTTTTCCTTTCCTTCAGCGTGTCACGAAATTTCCTTAATGAACGAATGTAAGTTTCAAATAGAGGAGTCGCCAATAAGGGAGGTTGATGGCGTCCGCCTGCCTCCCTTTTCCCTTTCCTACCTCTGGCTTCAATCTCTCAAGGGCCAAATAAGGAGGAGAGCGTCAACGGTGTCAATGGAAGCCAAGTAATTTGTCACGCCTAAACCTCGACGCAGCGGGGGGAAACGGTGACTTCATAAAACGCGAAAACCTCCGCGGCGCCACCAACCGCTCGCGCTCCAACAACGCTTAACCAATCCGACTGCTCACCAGTCTCTCCCTCAAGTCGTGCTATACAGTGAGTCGAGGAAAGCCAAATAATTTTAGCAAAAAAAATAACTTCTTTTTATATTTCTTGTTTTTATAATGGGACAAATTATTACTAATACTAAAAGGGAAAAAAATTAGAAAAGATTGCAAATCTATGGTTCCTGCAAAATTAATAGCATTAAACGCTTCATAAATATTTATTAACTTTCTGGTTTTAAGTTTTAATCCGAAGTGAAGAAAGTTAGTCATGTGTATGATCTGGAGTAATACTTCCTTAATTGCAATTTAATGAGCGTGGTTTATTGTAAGTCTCCAATTAATGCAATCTCTCGGGGACTGGGCTTTCTCTATGCCACCATAACGAGAAACATCAGCTTTCCCCTTCAGAAGGGATGTCCTGTTTTTAAATTTCTCAATCCAAATCATAAATTTAACATTCACCCATTAATAAAAAATGGCATGTTTCAGTTGAATAAACGATGTGCTTTAACAATATGCTTAGCGACAAGACCTATGAGTAACGAAAGAGTAAAGGTCATTTCAGTTAAACATGGTCGACTTTCCTCTCATCCCTTGCGCGAATAAAACGGAACAAACAGATTCCTGTATATTTGTTACGCAAAGCGACATTCCAATAAGCTATCGGTGGGAAAGTATTTGAAGTTTCAGGCGAAAATGACCAAAACCAATGAGAATTTCTGGAAAAGCTATACAATATAGAATTTAGTGCCTCTGCCATAGGACAGCGCTGCAAAAAACGCATGACTCGTTTTATCTAAAACCGCAGCGAATAGATTAATTGCAAATTTAAAGAAACGTGAAGTTCCTGTCGAGTTCATCCTGGAAAAAAAACTTTGGAAGAGAGAGCATCCCAGCCGACCATCTGCCACAATTCTACAGACTCGTCAAATAGCTGCCTACACGGAAGATCATGACCCAAAAGGTAGGCATATCTGTAGGCATCGTAATTTCAAGTTCCAGAAATTCCCTAAAGCCGGTGTGCAAGGCCTCAGTAAAGGAAAAAATCACACCAAATTGAAGGCAATCTGAACGCAGAACACAAGAACTCACAAGAACATTGTTTTTATTAGACCTAGTCAATAATGCTCAATATGCTGACCATTGCAAGCGATAGAAATTTGTGCACGGTAGCCTACGGACTTATTCAAACATAATGTTCTTGTAAGTTCCTGTATTCTGCTGTCAGATTGGTGTTAATTTGATGTGATTTTTTCCAGCATACTGTAGTTATTGATTCAACCACAGCCTGGCTGTCATCCATCCCTCCTTCTCCCTGTCAATTTAGTAGTTTGGTCCACACCAACGATTGGCTTCTCTGCAAATGAAGTGAAATACCTTACCAACTTCAAGCAATTTTTTTCTTTAATTCTCCCCAATAAAGCAATGGTTTTAATATTTGATTTAAAGTAATTGAAGGGTGCCCTACGACTTTGCAATTGACACAATGCCTTTAGACTATCTATCCAAAACTCATGAATACTTTCTTTCATAAACTTAAAAGTCACTACCAAGTAGCCCCTATCCTGCTTAGTAATAATAGTTTTAATTTCATTAACTACACCAAATAGTTTTCGAATCATACGCTCTGTACCAGATTTTTGCCACACCCTGTATATAACCAATTATGGTAAAATTCGCGCGTTGCCTACCGCTCAGCAGATGTCAAAGGGTTAAAATGAATGGTTCCGAGTTTGCTGTAAAAAGTTTATCTAAGAGTGGCAGAATACTGCTTAAAAGAATGCCTGAAAAGTCGATTAGTAGCAGCAATTGACAAAATTAATTCTAATTATTATCAGGAGAACGTTTTGGATCTTTGCATCGGGAGAAAATTTCCAGCTCCGTAAGAACAGGATAGCAGGAATGTCTATTTATCAAAATAAAGTATCGAAGTACATAGAGCATGTTCCACTATCAATTACTTTCAGCAAATGGAAGAAGAGATCAGAATCTGTGGTGTCCCATTCTCACATTTCTGTGAAATCATTCGCCGATGAACTTTGCGAGAAACATATCGTCACATGTCAGCGATTTTATCGTAGGATTGCGCACAGGTGATTGGCAGGCCATGACAGTCGTCGAAGTGAGAGTGATGACACCAAAGTGCGTCCATCATTGCACTGGATGCCAAGGACAAGCCATATAGCAGCCCCAGAATCGAGAGCGGACGCCGTTCGACTAATTGTGCTGGCGTCTATGGATATCAAAATATCTGTACAAAAATTTAACAGTTTACTCCCATGTCATCCATTGCTAAGGTTACTCCTAACCAAAGCTCATCGTTGCTCAAGAATGAAGTGGTGGCAACATTGTAGCTACCTGGCAATGCGAATGGCACAGTGTACTATTCAGCGACGAATATCGTCTTTGTCCGAGCACCCATGATCGAAACGTCTCCTTTGTGTTCTCCTTATAATCCCATACAGGAACATCCAGGGGTGTTGCTCCTAAGCCTATTTGTAGATGCCCTATAAATGTGATCATTTGCATTTCCCGTCTTGATGTGTTCATCCTGCACAAACTTATTCGAGCTCGCTTTTCAAGCAATCGGCACGATACCTAATTGCATGTTGAGCACATATATACAATATTAATCCATCGTCGTTAACCTTCCCTAATCAAACATTTAATATGAAGAACATGGTAAAAAAAAATGCTTACATATCGCGACTCTATTTTTGAAAGTTTGTTATCATTGTCGACGCATTTTTTACCAACCTCAGAACTCACTGATATATTATTTTATTTCATTTCTAAGAGTTGACAACAAATTCACTGGAAAAGGATTACTGTAAGTACATTGATCTTGCCGTTTTATTAACCATCAATCTCTATGGCCTTATGAAGAAGCTATTCGGATACCATTGCTTTTGTCAACATTTTTTCCAAAGCCGTCAATGAAATTCAAAGCTTAAAGCGAACCCTCGTGTAAAATTTTAAAGAGAGAGTTCGCGAACCCTCGTGTAAGAGAGACTTGCTGGTCAAAATCAGAATAAAAACGCATTTTTCATTAATTTGTAATATAAATTTATTAAAATTTGTATATTGCAAAAAAAATATTCAAAAAGTAGATAGGCTTACATATAGTGCCTCTACCTGTTTATCGAAACTTACAGTAGTATTACATGCGTTTACAGCAAATCTAAAAAAAAAGAATCGAACAAATAGCGAATACGTAAGAAGGAAAACAACAGCACAGAAGAGCGAAAGAGCTTTAGTAAATCAATTTAAACAAACGAAAAAGAAAGGATTTTTTTTTCAATTTCGATAAACCTCTCATTGGATTCGTCAAAAGATGCGTTTGATTTCCCAGGGGAGTAACAGACAAGATTACCTTATCGAAATGAGAATTAAATTACTTTGATTGAAAGCCCCAACAAAAGGATACAAAAATCGAAAACGCAAAATAAAATTTCTAAAATAAACTAGTACTAATTTAAATCAGTCGCTTTAATTAAAATACGGAAAAATAAAAGGGAATGATGGCTATGAAGGAAAATTTATAACTGAATAGCAACTAAAATAGTTGTGTTCTCTCATTAATGTTACAATGATTTATGAATTTCAACACGAACACTCCAGCTGAACATATAAATGTAAGGATTACGCGAGTAACAAATCAGAGTGTTTCAAAAAATGTATATAGAGATCTTACAGCCCTCGATTTGACCTACGGGAACAGTAAAGGATAAGGTGTACCGCAGGAAACCAGATAACCTGGACACACTTTGGGACGAGATTAAAGCAGCATGTGCAGAAATCTCAGTACAAGCCTTGGTTACTGAAGCAGTAGTGGTCCGTACCCAGAGATGCAACGATGCTGAAGGCCATCAGTGTGAGCAGTTATTGTAAACATATTGAAATATTCAAAATGACTTGCAACCTTATTTTCAGGTAAAAAGACATCTTTGTAAACACGTTTAAACAATTTTTTCTTCTTCTACGTGTTTTGAAACACTCTGTATATATATTTTTTCTGATCCAAAGTAAAAATTCAACATTTCGAAAAGTATAGACAGTAGGCGACGTGGTTTTCCCAGAAAGAGATGGAATTTTTTATTTTTATTGCCAGAATAGTTACCTTTGTCACCGAGGTGGCCGACGCTCCTCAAACGATGCGGGTTTGCGAACACTGATCAATCTGAATGCCACCAAGTTATCCATACCTTACATCTTGTGACTTTTGGTTATGGGGTACTTGAAGTCACAGGTGCACAGAGGTCGTCCCTATTGAAAGAAGGTATTCGCCATCATATGACCAGAGTCAATAGAAAGTATGATCTTAGAACTCTCTCCCAAATTATGTCCAAACAAAGCCTACAAGATTAAGATCTATATCTTGTAGGCTTTGGTTCGAAGTACTCGTAGCGATACAACTGCCAGCTCTTGAACGCTTACTGAATTGCACGTCGCAACTCGAGGTTTGCCACCTTAATTGTTAATCTCGAAGGCCTCCAGCAGCCTGAAAACTACTATACTGTTTATTTGCTTATTAGTTTTCAAATTGATTTTGACAATTTTAACAAAATTTGCTGAATTTTTCAAAACAAAAAAAGCTGGTGCTGAATGTCTTTTCCAGCCATTCAGTGAGCGATCAATAGCTGGCGCTAGTATCGCAAAAGTCTATACATTGTTAACGATTGTTAATCACTGTTAAAGATTCGTAGCATTGGGGAAGTTATGAGTTCTAAGATCTTAGCTTCTATTGATATGACAGCAAGTACTGCGAAATCAACCCTCTTCGAATTGCTGTGCAGTACAGGCCCACATTCTGATCATATTAATGGATGACGGTCGTCACATAGAACATTTGTAATCCTATAATCCTCTTTTTAGCTGCATTGCTAACTATCCGAACTACTAATACTCCCTGTACTTTTCGAATTATTGAATTTTTACTTTTTCTGCTATTTTGGATCAATATAAAATGAAGACCTAAGCTTCAGTTCGTGCAGTATAATAACACATAGTGGTTTGATTTGAGTGATCTGAAATTTTGTGAGTACTGAAAGAGTTGGTTTAAGCCTTTTATAAAGGGTCATCTTTCTATATTCACCTGCAACAGCGTTTAGACTTACATCGAATGGTGCAAAACTAAGAAAATCTCATACTGATGAAGAAGTCATATAAAGTATTTTAAATTTCTAATAGTCAACCAAAGAGCCTCGGTGAAGCAGATAACATTTTCCATGATGATCAGAGAGAAATGTCTCAAAAGGGAGAGCACGGCGATATCAGAGTCGATTCAGTTATGACTGGCATGCGGCCTTCTCGAATATCACTGCTTTGTGAAAAAAAAGTACGCCTTCTTTGGGCCACTATCATTGGACCCTTGAGGATTGAAAACGTGCTACATGGTCAGACGATTGGTGAATTCTATTGCACCATGCAGATGAGATGGCCAAGATGAAAACAACATAAGGGTATGGACAATCGTGCAGACTGGTGGAGTGATGTCGGGAATATTTTCATGACACGACTTAAGTACTTTCCCTCCATTACAACCGTCCCTCCACAACTCAAACCAAACCTCAACATTGTTGCTGATCAGATCCATCTGTTCAATGGCTATACTTTACTCCTCTGGAAATGGAATCTACCAAGATGGACAAAGCCACAGAAAACGATAGAGTAGTTTGTCTTATCACCAAAATCTCAACATTATAGAACATTTATGGGACGTGCTAGGAGAGACTTATTGATAAAATGGTTTAACAGGCATTGATAAAGTAACGTCGAATCAACAGGCATTACTTGATGTGTTCATTAGATGCAACAGAAGAATCCGCATGTTAATAGAATTGATAATTCAGTGTAAACCATGCATTATTTTACTAGGAGCTCTAAAGCACAAGTATTTTATTTTTGTTTTTATTTGCCTAATGGTAGTAGCTAAACATAAATAAGCTGAAGAAAAATTTTGAAAATAATTTTTTAGAACGAGCTTTTCCTAAACTTATTTCTACCAAAATGAAATCGAGTAAAGATATCTTAAGAATAGCTATGACATCTAATTAGAGTATAACCAAACAAAAAAAGTTAAGTAAACGAAAAAAAGGGGCAAATTTAAGCTCCTCGAGGGAAAACATTGGAAAGGATTTTAATAAAATGTGAACAGAATGTTTATTATTAAAGTTGACGTTTATATATATATTAAGGAATGAAATTAATTTCAAGCAAAGGTAAACAATAATAAACTGTCCGTTAAACGGGAAAAATAAAAGAAGCATAGGATGACAATGTATATCCCCTTACCAAAAAAACAAGCTACAAGATACTGATATCCGTCCTGACATCTGTCGACGAAATTGAGAAATGAAGAGAGGGGAAAAAAATAATAAAAATAAACAAAAATAAAAGGAAAAAGCAAAACAAACCTGGAATAATTTTTCGAAAGTTTGCGTTTCATTATCATAATTTTCCCCTTTGTTTCCTTTCTTTGTTTTCTTAAATATTTTATCTGATGTCCAATATTTTGGAATTTTAATTAAAATGAATATGAAGAGTAAATTAAAAAAAACTTTTATAAATTTATATACTGTATATTGTTTTTGAGCTAGAATATATTTGCTGTATAAACATTATTCGCTATATTTCCTATTTACAGATTTTTCTACAACCGAGATATAAGAAGTGATTTTTCTATATCTATTTAGGTTCTCGAAATCCGATCAAAATGAAAAAAACGTAAATTCTTATATGAAAATACAGAAAAATTGCGTATGTTATTAAAAGTTATATTACTTAATCGAAATCTATAAGACTTCTTAGAAATTACTTAATCTTTTTTTAAAAAAGTAATCAGCATTTAATTTTTTTCCTATCTTTTTTTTTTTTTTTGGCAAGATTTAAAATATTGGATCCCTCTGCTCGACAAAAAGATCTGACATTTTGTTTAAAAAAAGCTATACGAAGGAGAACTCTTGATCCCCAAAATAACTATTTTTGCTTTTAATTTTTTTCATAAAATGTTTTTTACATTATAATCAACTCTCTTATAACGCCGAACAAAATTGCGACAGTCCTCCTATAACGATACTCTTGTAACATGGTTTCTATAATCCTGTGCACAGCTTCTCCAATCTTTTCTATTCCTCTTTTACCTTTTTGGTGTCTAGATGTTAAATAACCATATGATCTATTTGAAATTTATCCTAGCAGGGGATAAGCCTACTGAGGCTTTGCTTGGTTTTCCAAGCTTGTTAGTAGAGGAACAAACACAAACATCCATGCCCTCAGTGGGATTCAACCCGTATCTGACGGTAATCGTGACTAGCTGGTTTCGAGAGCAACAGGATCTGCACCTTCGTGCTCTTGGCCACCGGCCCCCAGCTTCATTATATTAATTGTAAGCAGTCTCCTTATAGCATAAATAAGGAGACATTAGGACTATTACAATTTTATGGTCAAAATTATGGAACATTCCCGTTCGTTTGCTTGTTTCATGCACGTACACTGCAATTTTTTTATTTTCAGTTTTTAAGGAATTCTGAAAATTCGAGCAGCATTACTATAGTTGGACGATTATGGGCGGTTGCGTGCTGCCATGATTTTATTTATCCAATGCCATCGCAAAACCATCTATAAATTTCCTAAGGACAAAATAAGATGAAAATGTTCTTGGAAGTTTTTTAATAGACGGCTTACGTTTCGAGAAAAATGACTTTGATATCTGATTACTGTGTCGCAATATAGAACTTTGCGTGCATCCGTGGTACCTTTAATTAGCAGAAGAAGACATTCGATGGATTATTACTCGAATAACGAAATGGCGGACATGTTTCTGATGTATGGACTCACTTGGGGTAATCGTGCTGAAGCGCGACGACTGCACGCTGAGAGGTTTCCACAACGACATCTTCCCAATGAAAAAAAAAACACTTCAACGTTTGAATTAACGTCTGAGGGAGACCGGATCTTTCAAGATAAAAGCGACAGATCGCAGTAGGTCACCATCGGTACGAACAAATGCATTAGAAGAAAACGCACGTCGAAGAACATGGTGGAGACAGTTCAAGAAGAAACGCATTGAGGGAAGGTCTCAGTCACATGACAATCTGGAACATTCTAAAGTAAACCTGTTGTATTCCAACCACCTGCAAAAACTCCAAGGTCTGTCGCGGTTTCCATGTAAGGCGTACCGCATTAACTTGGCGTGTATACTTATATGTACGAGGCGCATCCAGAAAGTAAGTTTCCCGATGTTTTCCCCTTTAAAGTAAACGTAATTAGCCGTGTCAATTGCGCATGCGTAACAGATCTATGACGTATCAATCATATGCCAGCCGGACAGGTCCCGCCTCGAGCCAGTAGCGTGGTAGCAATGGTCCGAAATGGAATCTCTTATTTCTTCTCCCGCCGCCTAAGAGGTTCGGTCGGTGATAAAGTTCTTGAATTCACAAAGCATTGCGCCAATTGAAATTCATCGTCAGCTCTGTCAGGTCTATGGGCCGAACATTATAAGTAAGCAGATGGTGCGTCGCTAGTGTAGGCAGTTTTCCTTAGGTCGTCAAAGTGTCCATGATGAAGAGCGCAGTGGGCGACCATCCCTTATCAATGATGATCTTGTTGAGCTTGTGCGGCAGCGCGTGATGGAAAATCGTCGCTTCACGATTACGGAGCTGAGCACCCATTTTCCGCAGATATCGCGATCCTTGTTGCATGAAATTGTCACTAAGCACCTGCTGTTCAAAAAATTGTGTGCCAGGTGGGTGCCGAAAAACCTGACACCCGAACACAAAATTCAACGCTTAGGAGCAGCACTGGCATTTCTGCAACGGTATCACGATGACGGCGACGAGTTCCTCGACAGGATCGTCACGGGTGATGAGACTTGGATTTCGCACATCACCCCGGAAACCAAGCAGCAGTCAATGCATTGGCGGCATAGTGGATCTTCGGTCAAGGCGAAATTCAAACAGACGCTCTCGGCACGGAAAGTGATGTGCACGGTGTTCTGGGACAGGAAGGACATTCTGCTCATTGACTTCCTTCCACATGGTGAAACAGTAAACGCTGACCGTTACTGTGAAACACTGCGGAAATTGCGACGTGCCATTCAAAACAAGAGGCGTGGAATGCTTACTGCAGGTGTTGTGCTCCTCCATGACAATGCTCGTCCACATACGGCTCGACGCACAGCAGCTGTTTTGACGGAATTTGGCTGGGAGTTGTTTGATCGTCCACCCTATAGCCCTGATCTTGCTCCCAGCGATTTTCACGTTTTCTTGCACCTCAAGAAATTCCTGTCCTCCGGTGAGCGTTTTGGCAACGGCGAAGAGCTGAAGACGTCTGTCAGACGCTGGTTCCATTCACAGGCGGCAGAGTTCTACGACAGGGGAATACAAAAGTTGATCCCACGATACGACAAGTGTCTTAATTCTGGTGGTGGCTATGTTGAAAAATAGCTGAAACATTGCTGTACTTGTTGCCAATAAATATGTTCCTGTAAGTGTGAGTTCTTTTTATTTTTAAATAGGGAAACTTACTTTCTGGATGCGCCTCGTATTAATGATGAGTTTTTTAGAAGGCGTTACGAATGAGATGACTGTATATTGAATGAGATACATTTGTCTGCAAGCGCTTTATTCATAATGCTTTCTCAATAGTAGTAGTATTAATAAAGTGCTTTTAATAATTATTGACTTGACTACTTTTTAAAATCTTAATAGTGATAACAGGCAAAGTCATACAATAAATGCCCACAATAAGAACGGTATTTCTGATAGAAATTCTAACATCTAGTTTATATATTGGAGTATAAAAAATATGTCAAAATTTCGATGTTTATCAACAGGTAAATTTTCATTGCTCATTAAGCTTGTCTCATCTATTGATTTTAATATTTTGCAAAATATATTATTTCGATATTTGAAAGTCATGTAATCAATATTTTAATGGTATAATGTAACACAAATACTTAGAAAAGCAATGCTTGGTTTTTAGAGCATAATATCTGATTTTTTTATTGAACTAGTATATAATAGCCAAATTCCCAAATAAAGTTGAAGTATTAAGCAAATGAATCGCAAAATTGGCTGGATGTATTTGCTAACTAAATAGCTTTAGGATACAATCGGAAAACAACTAGATGAATGAGAGAATTCTATGAATCGATAATTTAAATTGCTATTTTGAATGTCCGTATTCTTATGTTTGGATTCTTAAGCGAATAGCTTCCGTCTTCAGAATTTAATCATGAATAATTGCTATGCTTTACTTAGAATTTTATTAGCAAATGCCGCTCATATTGCAGCGTTTCGAAGCAAAATTGTATTAGATTCAGCTGTATCCACTTGAAAAGCAAAACACGAGGACCTCCTATAAATACAAACTCGGAGACTCCCTTTAAAAAACAAGAGGCGCTCTGTAGAGTCCGTTTCAATTCCACTCCTAAGCGAAATGCAGTTGACTTAAAAAATTTCGACGTAAAAGAGCGAATAAACGGAGAGAAGCCGTCCAATGCGCCGAGTTGTTTTCATTCCCTTTCTAGGGTCCCGGAATGAGATCCGAACTCAAATCAAGTTGGAAACTCCAAAACATCGGGGGCTCCCTACTGGTGAGGAACGGGTGAGCCATTCGTTCTGATTAGTGCACTTACCATCTGGACTTTCCCATTGTCTTTTAGGTGGCCTTTACCTCCTGAATTATCCTCCGGGCACATCTGGTTCTGTGTAGGGATTAAATGTTCGCTCCGCCATTCAGACCCCGAGCTCATTTACCGTTCTTCCCTCTCTCTACTACCCTCCTCCCCTTCCCTCCTCCCCTTCCTTCTTCCTCTTTTCTCTCTCTCTCTCTTCCTCCCCTGACGATGGTAGTAAAACGGAAGGCGAAAGGCCAGAGGAGATTAAGTGGCCTCTGAGCTAAAAATTCTGAGCTTTTAATGACTTTGCTCGTGCTCTCCTTTCTGTAATTAAAAATTTTAATACGGAAACTCATTTTTAATTAACTACTGTTCAATTGGTAACAGCCAATCTACGTCATGGACAGTGAATAACTTTATTCACAATAACAAAGACTCACTTCTACAAGCGAATGATTATTTTTAATCGTTCCAATTCGTGGTCTCAGTTGAAATAAAATATACAGCAAAATTTACAATCAAATATTTTTTTTTGCAAAATAAACTTCTCAATGAAGTAATCCAACATTACAACTATAAATGAACTTCTCTTAGAATATATAGTATTCTTCAAGAGATATCGTATGGAAAAGCGCGTGCAACTGATGCTGTTGACAGTAAAAATTTATGCAAGATACAGAAGAATACTCAATAATATAGTAAGAGAAAGCACATTAGTAAATTTTTATGATCTTCGAACCATTTAAAGGAATGGCCTTTTGAGAGTGGTACCTAACCTCTAGTAGAGCCTAAAGCAAAGACGCCCATTGCGTCACAAAAAATTGATGAGTTTTATGAAGAAAAATTTGAAAAAAATCTTGACAATAATAACAATCAGCAGTTCACAGATTCAACGGAGGTGCCGATACGTAGTCCGAGTCTACCCAAATATGCTCAATTGGATTTAAGTCAGGGGAGTTTGCTGACCTCTCCGAACGCTAGACTGTCCATATTTGAAGTACGCTGCCCGTTAGCTTACCTCTATGAAGTCGAGCGTTATCGTCCATTAAAAAGGAAAAAATCGGGAATGTTTTACCCTAGACTTTCTCGTATACTCCCGACATAATGTAAGTTATAACATGTGGTCAAAAATGATTGTGCTTATGAGTTATACAACCAAATGTTCAACAGAAATAAACGCATGACGTGAAAATGCTTTAAAGGAACATCAAAACGTGACCTGAAAATATTTTTATTGTTTATTTCCTGATGGAAGTCGTTTGGAAAAAAAAACGTTTCCTAAGAAAATTGTTTCTTTTTCCACGACCTATCCAACGACGCCCTATTCGACCCGTGTTCCCATTTAAAGGTTTTGGCGGCCTCCACGTTTTCCATTCATATCCGAGAAATAGGACATCCATCATTAAATTCTTCACGTAGTCTTTAGTCATGTGAATTTTTAGCCCAAAGCTCTAACTTCAGAGAAAAAAAAGCCTGATACGGGTGCTTCGAAACACCGTATAGATGTCAAATGTTCCCCTTGTGAAGTACCCCCCTTTTTCTTGTGCGATTGGGGTGAAATTTGATATCTAATTGTCTTTCATCATTTTAAACCTCTATGTTAAATTTTATTTCTTTATCTTTATTTAAATTCTTATTTATATGAAGAAAATCGAGTAGCTCTTTAGATAAAGTACCACTTCCTGTTGTCAGATTTGGTCCAGAAGTTGATACAGATCTACAATTTTGATGAAAGAACTAGATACTAAATTTCATCCATCTAGCTTATTGCGTTTTTGAGTTATCGTGTTCACACGCATACGGACACGCATTCCAAAAAAGGGTCTGTCGGACACAGGAAGGTCAAAAATGTCGAGATTTTTTTAGTTATCTTGTTCATGCACATACGGACGCATAGACATAATTCCAAAAATGTGTTTTTCGCACCTAGGAAGGTCTAAAACGTCGAAATTCATCAAAATCTTCAGGTCGATTTTGTTTTGAGAAAGTAAAACTCGATGATGGTTTGAACTTTTGCCTGACATTGTCTTCTAAATATCTCGTCTCTTTACCTCCGATCCGTCAGACTGCCTTACTCAGATGATGTCCGTACATCCACTATGTATACCTATTGTAGCGTACCGTTTTTTTTGAACTGTTTACAACAGTTTTTTGGCCACAAAAGTTTTTTTTACTGACATTGAGTCGTTTATGCTGATGTACATATCTCGTTTTCCTTCATGTTTTGGTCGCTTTGACGCGGTCGGTTCTCGCTCCAGTGTTTGGGTTGGGCTTCTGGACAATACGAATCGACGTTCCTAGGTTCCGTGTGCCTTTAAATTCCACCATTTGGTCATTTATTGCGTGAAGCGATGGTCTACGTCGTGGAAAACTTCACGTACTTCTTAGTTCATGGGAGGTTACTGTGTTCCCCCTCCTAATAATAATGGTAAAGGGTTCACTCGACGCGTTCTTGTCGCGTTGTTCAGGAAATTACTTTCCAGGGTTTATATGGAGTCGGTCGCTCTTCTCCTCTAGTTACCTTTCTTCGAGGAAAAGTATACGTACTTTTCACAGCATATGGCCTGGCCAGGTCGCCTTATGACTATTTTGGATTATTCATCCATTTGGGGAACTAAATTACGAGGTTCGAAATATGGCAGTCGACTATACATGACCCGAATTTTATTTTGCTTGAACTAACAGTCTTACGGAATAAACGTTTTGCAACTTAATAGGCCATTCGTGTAACCGTTTAAAACTGTTAAAACTCTTTAATTGGAGTTTATATTTTTCTAATAACTTTAGCATAATTATTTTTTCTCGGCTAAGACATAAAAAAGGGAAAAGAAAAAGCTCAAAAGCTTAATATTTAGCTTTAACGCTTCTGCCTTGCATTGTTTCGCTCTTTGATTGCAAAATTTTGCAAAAAGGAAGGGCTGGATTGATAATATTAATATTTTGTAAAAATAGCTTAAAATATTTGGTATTTACTTTTGGGATATTTATTTATTCAATTTTTCCGTAAAATTACAAAGCTTATTGCTGTGTTTATCTAAACGAATTGTTTAAATTACCATTCCGAAATATCTTGGCTTGTAAGCTATTGTTAAGTTAAATCCCCTTTGTTATGGGAGGTTTTTCTTTTAGAGCGTCGCCTGCCGCTTGATTTTTCTGGAGCTCGAGTTTGCGTGGTTCGAGCCTCTTCAAGAGTTTGTGGTGAAAAGAAATTCATTTTTTGGGCAGCTGAGGAGAATCGGTCGTCAGCTTCGGATGGGGCAACAACACGACAAGCCGGTCCTATGGATAGAACCGGGCGATTTACTTTTGTCCTTAGCCGGATTCCTTGATGCCGATTAATACATAGCCAAAGAACTTCTAATCGGACTTAACATCTGGACAATGAAGTCAACTAAGTTATTGAATTTAGCGTCGAGTCTGCTTATTCTTCGCAATTAGACAACTTGGAACGCTGATATACGATGAGAATTTTCGTTTGTTTTAACCATTTTGACGAGCTTCCAGCTTCGGATGGTCTTCAGAGATATTGATGTTCCATGGTTGCGGTTAATGAGCCGGGTTTTCTCATCTCTCCTCAGCCAAAATATCATTAGTAAACTTCACTCTGATTTGCCTTGGATCAGCTTACAACAGGTTGGTTAACCATTTTTCAGTTACTTTTGCCGATTCTAAGGAAATGGAATTAAGGCCTTAGCGAATGAGCTATTGCATGAGTACACGCTATCATCAGTTGTCGTTATCTGTCGACATTTTCGTTCGTGCGTCGTCATCACGCGACTCTCTGAATATTCGAGTTAATGGCTGATAATTTAAACAAAGTCCGCTCCGCTCGTATTAACTGTATTGACTATTTCTCCAGTTTCTTTTGGCAGCACGAGATTGAGTTACGCCGTTCTACATGTGTTCAAGGACCCGCACACTGCAGTCACAAGCTGGTTTTCCTGAAGAATAAAGTATTTTCATCGTGAATTTCGACTCCTTCATGCGCAGTCCGATTCAAAATCCGCCAAGCCATAGATGAGACGTTGGCAGTTTCTTATGATTCCGAACGTTGAACTTAATTCCTTTAAGCATTAACTTTGAATTTCCCTGCTTATTTTATTTTTTTTTGTATTACTATGAATTTGAGCCCTTCTTTGGAATTACTGTTATTGTTTTTTTTTATTTATTACTATCTTGTCAATTTTTTTTCAGGACCTCCTTTCCGTCTGTGTATTAGTTTTCGTCCCCGCTCCATGGGAACTCGCTCCTCGAACTTGTCCGTCGTATCAAGCCTTGAAACCTAACCCTGACTCATTCTTTCCCCGTTTACTGCCTCCTGTGTATCTTATTGTCTGTAAGTTTTATTTTTAATTGTATCCTTGCGTTTCTCATTTCCTTCTGTTTTCATCGGCCTCGGTGACTCAGGGGTTGCGTGGTCGCCTCTGATGCCCGAGGACGCGGGTTCGACCCCGGCCGAGGACGACGAGGATTTTTTCAGGGGGAAAATCCTGAGATCACGCACTTCCTTCGGAAGGGAAGGAAAGCCGTTGGTCCCGTGTAGTCGTTTGCCGGCTACACGTTAAAGAACCCTTGCGAGGCAAAATTTGCGGCCCCTATAACGCCGTCCTGAAATGACCATGGCAGTTGAAAAGGACGTTAATACCAAACAAACCAAACCAAACCAAACCAAACCTTCCGTTTTCCACGAGGTACCTGGTACTTTTTTTTTGCTTAATTAATATTTTTCTTGCCTTTATTTAATTCTTTTATTTATATTTTATTTTTCTTGTTTTCAACTGTTTCATTATTTTTTTTTTTTCACTTCCAAATGTATATTAGTAATGCCCCGCTTCCCAATCGGCTAGTTTTCCCCAAGACGTCCTAGGACTTAATAGTTTCGGACTGCGTCGTGAACGGATTCGCTTAGATTCACCTTCGCTTAAAAGGAGGCTGCGTTACAACCAAGTTACTTCTATGAACATATCTTGCTGTTCGTCGGATACCGTTTCGTCAACCGATTTGTTCGTCTCATCTTTAGACCGTCTTTACCATTACAATTACCCTTTTTGATTAGTGAATGCTGTTCCTCTATAACAGTTTGGGAAAAAATCTTTAATCTTTGGCAATATCCTTTTATTGTAATAAAGGAAAATATTTGTTTGGAACTTAGTTCTTTCTCATTAGTCCTTGTATATTTACAGTAAGGTTTTATTTTTGCATAATTTCCTCTCAGGGAATTTAGGGGTTAGCTATTTACGTAATAATTTTTTGCCCACTAAAAGGTCGTTTCTGTATCTTACCTATTTAAAATTAAACTTATTTCGCCCCTTAGTTAATTTATAAAGGGGGTTTATCCATAATTTCAGGCGGGTCTTTGTTTGCGAAGCGGTTCTCGTATGGTCCTAACTTGCAAAAGGGAAGGGTTAATAATTTAGAGGGAAGTATTCCTTTAAATTAAGGCTGGGCGTGTCGGAAATTGAAGTTTCAATTTCTAGCACGCTACACTATCTATATATGAAGGGAAAATCTCTATTAAAAAATAAACATCCGAGATATGGAAGGCCGGATACGTTTTTCGAAGGCTTTGCCTTCATTCTCAACTGCAAGATTGAGACTAACCATAAAATTTATCTAACAATACAGGGTGAATTAAAACAATAGAAACAAACTTAAGGAGATGATTCCTGACCAGAAAGATCAAAAAATCTCATAAGAACATATTTCCGGAAATGAACTGTTTGTCTATAATAGAGCAATTAGTACAGGACATAACATTACTGTGGCAAGATTGATTGGGGACTGATCCTGTCCACCCAGTCCGGAGGACCACAAGGCAAATGGCAGAAATTGTATCAGCGTTATAAAAGATGTTCGAAGTGGCCTACAGTGTCTACACATCAGGACTGGCTCCGCATACACATTTTTGAGGTGCCTCCAAGTAAAAATCGGAGGGGTTTAAAAAAAATTCGCCTCTTCCATCAAAGGGCTTCTCACACAAAAGCCGAAAGATTATTGCAAACGTTTTGTGACTCGGGTGGTGCTGTCTGTCGGGATACTTTTGTTTGGTACATCCGTGCGGCCTCTCGACAATTCCCAAGTGCTTCTCCGTATGTGAAGACCATGTCGGCTTGTTCCTGCTATGAATACCAGACCACTGTACTTCCGCTAGACGACGTTCACTCAAAAGTTACTCTGCAACAGTAAAAACACTGCATTGTTATGGTATACAATTATTGCAATTTCCACGGAAACTATGCATTTCCGGACAGATGTTAGTATGAATTTTTTGTTACTTGTGAGGAATCACCCTCTGAAGTTTCTCCTTATTGTTTTAGTTCACCTTGTATACAGTATGGTCAAAGGAGAATCGGGGTAAATGGCTAGAATTATTCTCATTAAGCTCAATAGATAATTAAATACCCTAATGTATATTGTTAGATAAATTTTATGCTTAGTCTCAATCTTGCAGTTGAGAATAAAAGCATAGCCTTCGAAATACTTATCCGGCTTCCCATATCTCATATGTTCCTTTGTGATAAGAGGTTTTTTTCTTCACATACAGGCAATTCAACCCCACAGTTCTTATTTTTTTCATGTATATTCCTGTTGAATCTTTCAGTAAGGTAATTAAGAGTGTGTAGTTTAAATTGAATACAAGCCTGGGCAATATACTTCAATGCATATATTATTTTAAGGGTGATTTTAATCTAAATGAGAAAAATTTTGGAGCAGAAGACCAGAATACAGTTCCATAGTCAAATTTAGCGATAATTTTTGGTTTTTAATGCAGTAGTTAAGTGGCCTCTAGATAACGTTTGACGAAGCTTTTTTAACGATTGTAATCGATTTAATTGTTTGACCTTATTCCCGACATCCTGTGAAGATGTGAAAACTCCAATCTTGAATCAAAATGTATGACCAAAATTTAGCGGGAAATACGATGGGTAATAACATTATGCGAGCATTGTTTGCTTTCATCATAACAAACTTCAGGCGCATTTCCGCATCGCCTTAAAGAAATTGAAATGCGTGGTTATCCTCGTAGAGGAAATAATTAACGTCAGCAGTTTTACACACAATTTTCTACATTTGAATATTCAGTGCTATATTCGTGTACATTGCTCATCTCTTTATCAACTGCGCAACTGTTTCAACTTATTGATGCCCTAGCAGTTTACGCCTCGCCTTGGTAACACTGCTAAGGATCCGGTCTTTTCGAATCATAGAATCATTTTTCGTAAATTCGTTATGGTCATTACGAAGTGTGCTATTAGCATTACCATTTTTTTTTTTAATTTTTCACAAGCAAGGCACGATCACTTAAGGTCAGCATAGAAAATCATTCTGTTATAGTCCATCCAGCTTTAGTTTGCGTGAAATGTGATGGCCGTTTCAACTGTTGGACATTGTTACAACAAAAATTAAACAATACACAACAATTAGCATGTTCATCACACAGGCCGCGATTAGATTTTCAGTCTTCCTTATATCTCCGAAACTGTGACGTCAGTTCATTAAAATCGAGGCCAACGAGAGACAGGCCAGGGCACTCAAAAATCACTCTTGGATTAACAATCGGTATTTTTTCGATTGTTGGAAACAATGAAGGATGGATTGTTACCCGGACCCCGATAATCAAGTGACTTTTGAGTGCCCTGGCCTGTCTCTCGTTGGCCTCGATTTTAATCGAGGCCTATAAGAAAGGCAGGCTCTGGCACTCAAAAGTAACCTGACCATCGGGGTTCGAGCAACAATTCAACCTTCACTGTCTCCATCTTGAATTTTAATAATCGGTGTTTTTCTTTTGTTGGAAACAACCGAAAAAGAAAGGCCTGGACCAACACCACCAGCCTTATTTTGCCTGAGATGTGATGGACGTGTCAATTATGTATCGTTTAATTTTTATTATAACAATGTACAATAATTGAAACGGCCATCACATCTCGGGCAAAGTAAGGCTGTATGAATGTATGCAGAGCAACAATCCAACCTTCATTGTTCCCAAAAATAAAAAAATACCAATTGTTAAAATCCAAGATAGAGACAAGGAAGGTTCCATTCTTGCTCTCCCTACTACGGTCAGGTGACTTTTCAGTGCTTTAACCTGTCTTTCTCGTCGGCTGCGATTACAATAAGCATAATCTCAATTTTTCTGTGAGCGAGAATATCCAGTGAGCATAAGTGATTTCTTAACTGGTGCAAAATTCTGAACTATTTAAAATATTCAAAACCTTATGGTTAAAATGAATTTGAACTGTCATTAATAGGGAGTACACGAAAGTGACTTGCGTCTGGTTTTTAAGGTAGAGCCCATCATAAATTAAACCATTCTGCACGTATCGGATAAAATCATGGAATGGTAATAATTGTCAAACTAAAGATTGTTCTCTTTAAGTTCATGATTAATTAAAAATTTAATTCTCGAATTGTGATTCTTAAACGCTATAAAAAAAATGGAAAAGGTGACGACTACAAATCATCACCTAAGCAATCAAAAAGAAAAGTAGATAAGAGCCAAGGGAGAATCTAACCTAAGTTTCCACTGTAGTTTGTCACCCAAAACGGTTATTCATCAGAGTGAAGAACGAGGGGACCAGAGACCAGAGGATCCCGGGGTGATGTCGCACAGGGAGTAGATTTTTCCTTATTGGCCGCCAGCGAAGATCACTCAAGTGGGAGGTTTCGAAACATCGCCAGCAGAGAGGTCCATCACAGTGACACCACAATGGATGGCTGACATGGTGACGCAAACGATGCTCTGTCGATGGAAAAAAAGTGAAAAGGATTCACTGGAATAAACGTTCATCACTTTCTCCAACTGGAATAAAGACAATTGTGTAGTGATGTGAAGGTTTTTGTATTACGATAAGCTCTGATTAAAACGTTTAAATTATGAGTCTCAGCAAATTTATTTATGAGCGGTTACGCGAAAAGGGACCTGAAGAGAAAATAATAGATTCCGAGAAAAAACGAGTTTAAAGTTTGAAGACGTGTACGAACATGGTATGCCGCACTACCAAAAATAATTAATATAAAAATATTGTTCAGTATAATAATGTTCTGTTTAGACTGAAATAAAGTTGACAGTCCAACGATTGTAAATCATAAAAAAAACAAAAAAAACATTTCCAATCCCTTCAGGTCCCTTTTCACATGACCGCTCACTTTTGTAAAATAAAGTGAATTTATACTCTGTTCAACTAAGCCTGTCCAGTTATATTTCCCGTCTTAATTGTTAAACATTAATGCAAAGTAAAATTAACAATGTCTAACAATTGAAATTGGATATTTAATTGGACACGCCCAATCAAACTTTCGTTGGATAGAGTTTAATCTACGACACCTAAAGAGAAGGCCTGTTCACTGAAATCTCATAAAAGGGCTTATTATAGGTAGAAATCCCTAACTGTTGGTAGACATTCAATAATTATAATATGCCCTTTGATGATGACGTGGTAGACATGCATACAACTCAGTGAACAGACCTTCTCTTTAGGTGGTGTTGGTTTAATCCGTGACGAAGCTAACGAGAAATACAGGCTCCGGCACTGAAAAGTTACCTGATCAAAATAGGTCTACCAACAATCCAACCTTCATTGTTTCCAACAAAGGAAAAAACACTAGTCCCATTCAATACCTTTCACTTAAGGGAAAGTGGCTTTGTCTTCGCTTTTGAAATGCAAAGAAAATAGGTTTTCATTGTGAATGAAACCGGAAGTGAAAAGATCACTTTTGCTGCTTTTGTTAATTTTGCAAGTAAAACTGCGTCAGCCATAAATAGCATGATGAACATATTAAAATTCTTTGAAAATTTGAACATATTAAAATTGTTTGAAAATTTGAACATATTAAAATTGTTGTAAATGATTTATTGATTGTGAAAAATGTTTTTTATTGTTCTCCATGGTTTTATTATTCCTTAATTTATAACCAAAAAAATTTACAACGTTAAATACGTTACTTACGCCTTTAAATTACAAATTTTATCGGTGGGCAATCATCGAAACGAGCGAAGCGGCGATTCAATATGGCTACCGGAAGTTAGTAGCTGTAAAGCCAGAAAAGTAAGAAAAGCAGAGGGTAAAGTGGGTACTAGTGGGTACTGACTCGTTTTCAGAAAAGTGACTTTTGAGACTTCGCTTTCCTGAAAATGACGTCACTGAAAGTGACTTAAGCAAGATAAGTGAGAAAAGCGAGAAAAGTTAAGAGGTTATGAACGCGACTACTGATTGTTAAAATACAAGATGGTGATGATGATGTAACAATGTATACACCTTTTGTCCGCATGCCTTCTCTCTAGGAGGCGTTGCCTGAGAACAGAAATGTCTTAAATAGTCTTACATTGTTAAAACGTCTTAAATAGTCATCTCGAGGCCAACGTAGTCATCTTTAATCGCATTTCTAGCAATAATAAGCTGTATATTATGAGTAGATATGATGATATAACAATGAGCGCGTTCGACATGCGCGCACTAAACGCACCTGGTAACATCACTCAGTGCGAGCGGTGAAAAAAGTGTAGTGCGTTTTGTGCGTATCATGAAGAACAGGAAAACACACGAAAGCGGGATGCTCACCTTACCAGTGCTACTATGAGTGTTATGCCTACTGCTCAAAAACAGCCCCCATCATAACAAGCCGAAATCGATCGTTACAAGGTAGATATTGCAATGTCAGTTTAAACGATACACCAGAAATAATTATTATTATTATACCAACTGTTTAACAATAACTGAAACTGAAACTGTAAATTATCGTATCGCTGCATTTCAAGCTCTACGGCTGCGCCATCTTGAAACGCACTAAACCACTCTGCTCCTAACCTAGGGTCATTTGGTGCGCGCACGAAACGCCCGGTAGTGTGTGCATTCGCGATGACGAACACGCGCGGATCCCATGACGAACACGTTAGTGGACGCACAATGCGCTTAGTGCGCGATGACGAACACGCCCATAGAATGAAATTTCTGTGCGCAGGCCTTCTCTTTAGGCGGCGCTGGTCAGGCCTGTCTTTCTCGTCGGCTGCGAAACAATCAGATTCGTAATAAAAGCCTCGTTAAGGTCTTTGAAGAAATGACCTAAATTAGAGAGAGGGGCGAGATGCATGCTGAAATATTTTGTTTTTCAATATTACGTTTAAAATCACTTCTTCGTTGATGCCATCAGGTTTCTCTAATACTGCATTATATACAAATTTATTAAAAAAAATGGAGCGGATTTCAAATATTTATTTCACACGATAGAGACAGGTTCACTGTAAAAGACACGTTCCGCACATCACTCGATAGAGGAAGGTTCAAAATCCGCTCAGAAGTTCCATTCAATAGGAAAATGGCCTCAGTTTGTGAAGTGTGAATCCATCGTTCAAGTGCAAAGGCAATTCCGCTGTCAGTTCAACAAACAGCCGCTTCGTCATAAGAAAATTTTTCGAATGGCATAAAAAATCGTAGATGATGTTGCAAACGGAAGGCACTGGTCATCCTCGCACTTCAGATGAAAAAGTTGAGCATATCGAGGTGCTTTCGAGCGGCGCCCTAGGAAAACTACATTTTGGGCGAGCACTGACCTTGGAATTGCTCAAACAACAGCATGGCGTATTCTCAAAAACAAAACCGTCTGCATACGAAGATGTACAAATTGTAGTTATTACATTCTGGCAACCATAACAGACGGCTAAAAATTTGCGCTGCAGTTCTACACGATATGGACGAAGGCAATTTTTTCCATTATTTCGGATGAATCAAGGTTAATCGCTACAATCGCTTGAATTTGGAGGAGTAAAATTCATGCGAGTCGTGGAACATAAAAGAGGCTTCCCGTTTTACGCCATTTCTATAAGCAAAGTTTACGGAACTTTCTTTTTTATGCCAAGCAAACCTGTGGCAAGATTTTCTTACCAGTATTAGATTATTATTTATGGGGCCATTGTAAGATTAGGTATCTTCAAGACCTATTGAGAATACGGAAATTCTTCGCTAGCGTATTAAAAAGGATGTCAGAAAAGCCATCTAGAATATGGGAAAGAGTAAGACAGTCCATGATGCGGCGCATTTGTGATTAAAAACCTTAAGCGAAACGGACCACACGTTTATATTAAGACGTTGAGGACAAATTATTAAGGCGTGGCTATGGCGCTGTGGAAGGGATGCAATGTTACAAGGTAACCGTGTACGCTTTCCGTTCACAGCAATGACGCTAGCGTTTTGTCGCGCTATACGGCGTGGGGAAAAATCAGATAGCCAAATGCGCATGTATTACGACCATTCATGGCTATTTTCGTATCTGCCGTCACATAAACCCGCGAAAGAAAAAGGAAAGGGTAGAGCGAAAGGGGGGGGGGGGGTGCTGATTATGGGAGATAAAAATTGAAGACCTCAGTGCAAGAAGGGGACAGCTTCACTTTTTGCTGGTTTTGTGTTTTACATTGAAATATATGAAGAAAAAAATATTATCTTTCATTCTGTACAAGAACGGAACATCTCCAACCAATATTCCATAAGATATTAAAGGAAAGGAGCTGTAAGAGGCTACGTTTCGTGAGAAGAACGATACAGCTCCCGGAGCTGTCCCATTCTCGTGCCGATTGCACACAATTATTTACACATAGGTAACTTTATATTTTATTAAAATGTCATTGAATTATTTTCATAGAGGCAAATTCTAACATAATATTAAATATAAAGACAAAATCTTTAAAAATGAATTTGTAAAACGTTTTTTGTGATTCCTGAAAGTTTTTAAAATATGGAGCTGTCCCCTTCTCGCACCGAGCTCTTCAATTTGTAAACAAATAGAAGTGATGGGTTGGAGTGAGGACACACAAGGAATGGAAGTAAGGGCTAAAACCAATAATACACGCTATACAATAACAGGAAGTATATAATGAATGAAACGGGGGCCGAAAAATTGAAGCGCGAATGACTGCGTATTGAAAATGATGCGGGAAAACACGTAATTAAAATGCACGAATACAGGAGCAAAAATTTCTTATGCTAACATGGGAAAGTGTCACGAATTTTGAGTTAAGAAGGGTTGACCACCACCCAAAGTTCAGTTCTCAAAGCGAAGATTGAGCAAAGGAATCGGCTTAATCAACAGAAGTGGGATAAGCTCTCGAAGCAGACGACACAAGCGGGGAGGTTTTCTTGTGAGCGAGCGTCGTACATGAGGCAAGAGAGGAAATCCCGAAATAAAGAAAAGAAGGCGCAGAAACAGCTCTCTCAGGGGAGGTCCAATGAGCGTCTGTACTCCTCGAGAGTGTGCGCGCAAAATAGTGCAGTGCGCTCATTGGTCTTGTAAAATTGCGTACTCATCGACTGCGCGCTCATTGCGTGCGAGAGACGATGAAGCCAATGAGCGCGCAGCCGATTTTGAGATATAAGCGACGCGATAGCGTGCAGAACAGAGACGTTTCTAAAAGGGAGAGAGTACAAATGATAAATCGTTGCGATTATTTTTAGCGGAAAGTTCTCCTGGGTGATCTGATGACCGATATGTTCCGAGGCGAGAGAAGACGGCCCGGCTAGAGGTAAGATTTCCATTTACTGAACTTAATTCCTCTAAGGGAACCGGGGCCGGTCATTCGCCTAGCATAATTCGGAACAGGTCGTCACGAACGCCACAGAATCCAGGAGAGTTACAAGACGAGGTTGTATCGGAAAACAATTGTAAGAATTTGCCACATATCGTACCATCGTCTTCCAGTTCCACGTCGTCGGTAGCTAAACTTCCCGCGCGCTCCGAGGGTCGAACTTTACCGAAGCGGGCACGGACGGGCCAGGTAGAATTAACGATAGAATCTTTAGCTCCACTACACAACTCGATGCCGTCACGACTCGCGGGAAACCTGGGGCTAGTTCATCGAGAGCGCCACAAGGGGAAGGAAGGAGAGACGGAACGTTGGAAGAGCATCAAACGAAAAGGTCGTATGCTGGTCATTTTCTTAACAATTTTAACTCTGCCTCATTAGGGGATGTTACTGTTAATAAAGGTGGCTCAGATATCCCAAATCTTGTCGCCAATCGTTCTAGGAGTAAGAAAAGCATTTCTTTACAAGATTTTCTAGAATCTCGGACGTCGTTGATAAACTCTAATTATCACGGCGTGCAAATTTCCTCGGCCAAGGAGGTTCCTTGTCCCACACGTTCAAGTGTTTAAGGAGGAATAACGTGGATCCAGGGCTTCAATCAGAAGGACCATGTTTAGGCACTAGGAGTCCTAATCCAGTCATAGGGCCAGAGTCTTCACAGGACCAAGAGGGGGGAAGGCGTTTTTACTATTCATACAATAGAGCACGATATTGCCCGTAGCAGTGTAAGCGCGCGATTCACCGGTGCGTCCAGCATTGCGCACTGCCAGGTAAAATCTGGCAGGTTTGATAGTAAGAAAATTTCCACATTTGCTTTAATTGAATCTTGATTGCAATATATTTTTATGTTGTTCATCATTTTGGCTCTCATTAAGCTTGTTTCGTTCTTTTGTGTGTGTCAAATAGGAAAGCAGCAAACTTCACTACTTCCAGCGCCCAATATTCAGTTTCCAAAAGGATTACACAACGCTGGCCGCGTCGTAGGAAAAAATCTTTCATATTTAATATTGTGAAAAGAATTTTTGATTGACAAATGTATATTGAGCATTATTTTATAATTGTGTTTTACCAATTTAGTAATAGTGCATACCTGTTGATTTATGTTTTATTAAAAATACGTTAAACTTTTAATGCCGAACTCTGCCAATTTATTTAGTCCCTCACTCATTAAAAGCACGTTACACAAGGCATATAAGAGACTATTGCGGAATTTGCAAAAGCGCCATTACGTTTGAAGAATATTTAATGCGAAACTGCGTCTTGTCGTATCTAATACGTCAGAAGCATATAAGTTGCCATAAGTTGATGGTTAATTATATGGACGCAGTCTTTTCGTAAAGCAAATAGCGCCGTCTCGTAATACTATTTAAAGTTTGAGATGTTGTTGCCAATTTTTGTAATTTTTTCAATACCCTGTTTTCTACCTGATTTGGATTTTGAACCAATAGACAAAAACTTGGCGAGAAACAATGTTTCCCCTGACAGCTTGCTCGATTTTCCCTTCGGCAATCGCCAAGAGTTTGTCTGAAAAATTCTTTGCTTGTGGATCATCTTTCAACAGTACTCACATGTTTGTCTTGAGCCTCACAATTGACACATTACACTAAAGTGTCGATTCCTTAAGGCAAATATTAATTTCATCTTAAAATATTGGCAAAAAATATTAAAAACCTTCCCCAGGTTTTCTTAAAGCATCATGCCCGGTGGTTTCGTGGTTGTAGAGATTATCGCAAATGTACACACAATTACACAAACAGGCAGACAGACCCACATTGACTTTTATTAGTATAAACAGATCGATTTGAAAAATTTTAACTATCATATTTGGCTATTAATATGTCCAACTTTCATTTTAAAATTTAGTCTTTTTTGGCAATTAGATTATAATCTTTTAATGAACGTTTTATTAGAAAATTGGAAAATGAGATTATTCCTTGGGTATACCATAATATGTCGGTTTATAATTATTTAACTCCATTATGAACTTTTACACCACTAGTTTAATGATATTAATATCATTTGTGCGAAATTTAATTTTGTAAAGGGTTAACGCTATTAATTTCCTAATGATTAGTCATATTTGATCAACATGCGTTACATCAAATCAATATGCTTGATGTTGATCAAATATGAGCAATCATGCTAATATAAAAGATGTTTATATTATATATTACAAAATTTAATTTGTTTGCATTTTTGATGCCAAATTTAAATTTTAAAAAATTATTGAAAAAATCAATATTTTTTCATCAATTTCTAAGAGCTTATTTCATCCACTTAATCGTAGATTATTTCAGAATTTTTTCATAAAATAATTAAAAACTACCCTAGCGCGCTGCTAAGATAAGCGAATTATTTTGTACAAATACTTTTAAGTCATTTCGTAAGGGGGTATTTTTTTTATCATCTTACTCGGATAGAACCTCTGAAATGTGTTCGAGGAAAGAAGCAGCTGTGTCTTCTCTATTACGGTCAAAGGACCAGATGGCAATATCTTATGCTCCTCATATCAAACAAAACTCAACGCACAGAATTTTTTAAGATAATGTCATATAAATCACTTCTTGGTAAAGTATGCCTTTAAAATACTGCACTTTGTACTTGTATAGAAGTGTAAAATACCTCACAAAATTCAACGAAAACTCAAACATTGACGGAGATTGGAGGCCTGCCTGCCTGCCGCCCTCGGTGTCATTTTCGCCGCAAAATCTTTGGTCATGCAGAAAAGCGCACTGTCTCCTCGCTGTCGTCATAAGTGAGGAAAGTTTCTGATATGTCTGTAACGCGAATTTAACGAAACGTATGAAAGATTTTCCAATTTTTATTTTCGCCAATAAATCAGGGCTTGAATAAGTTCTGATAAAAGCAAAATAAATACCACAAGACGAGTCTGATAGTCACTAAGAGAGCTAATTGAGGCAGTGACAGAATTTGAGTTAGTAAAATTTGATCAATTTCGTCATGGTGCCATCCGGATAAAACGGATCAGTCATTAGTCATACGCTAAGCGGCACATGGATAGCGCTTGACAATAGAATTTCCACTCAAAAATCGTGTATTTAGAAATAAAAGTACTACATGTATCCTTCCTTCCTCCCTTATACAGGTGTTTACTAAACACACGGCAAAAATTCAAGGGGTGATTCTTTGGATTAGAGAAAGAAACTTTTGTCCTTTTCGGAATGCTGCTTTGTTTCGAAGATACAGGGCGATAAAGGTTTTTGATGCATGAATTCAATCTTCTCCTCACTGACTGTCGAACTCTTTCAAAAACACCAGGGTTGTTTCTTATTGGATTACACCCATCAACTATCCGATTTCTCAAATCTTCTACATTTCCCACTGCAGGTGTAAATAACGACTTCAGATGGCCCCATAGAAAAAACTCCAAGGGATTTAAGTCCGAAGATCGAGTAGCATAAGTGAGGTCCACCAGTGGTCTTGATATGTTGCATTCAAAACTCACGAGCAACCACATTACATTTCTCGTTACTATTGGTATATCCTTTAAAAACACAGGTGTGATTGCAAAAAAACAGCCGTTTTTTGTAATCAGAATGTTGTATCTTCGAAACAAAGCGGCATTATGAAAATCATCAAAGGACAAAAGATTCTTAAAATAACCTAAAGAATCACCCCTTGAATTTTTGCCGTATATTTAATAAACATCCTGTATACCTTCGATTTGAGAATAGTCCTTTAAATTTTGGTTAGACCAATCAGCCTGTCTATATGCATTTCTGCTCCAGAAGCATCTGAACACGTCCAGAGGATAAAAAAAACTCGGTCAATAACTTCTTTGCAACAGTATGACATCCTATAATCAAACCTGTCTAGAGTTTAAGGCTTCACGCACCAAGTCAGCCTCGGATCACACTAAGGTAATAGCTTAATGCATGCCATAAAACAAACTTCCTAAACGAATGCAAGGATATCATCGAGATACAATTTTATAAAAGTATCCGGTGACTTTGGACAAAATAGCGTAGATTACTGCGTTATATGAACAAAATCCATTTTCTTTGCAGATAATGTGAAGATATGATAAACAAATGCAAGGTGTTAAGGAACGGTTACTGGAAGCATGCGTTAGTGTCAAAAGGAATGGACATAATCCCATTTTGCTACAATTATTTGGCAGTAAAATAAAAAATTATAAAATTGCTTTTCGACAAGGTTTATTAAATCTAATCAGGGACGTATATTTCGGCGACAAGATTGTCTTCATCAGGGAGTACGATATAAAGACGCCCTTGTAGTCCAAATGTACAGTCGGGTGCAAAAAGGTTTAGACTTAAGTCATATCTGAGCACGTGAATAGGAAATCCCACGCGTATACCTGCTACCCTATTTTCATTCAGAAGGGACAGGTCCAGTCTAATCTGCCTTGACTCTCAGTAAAAGTACTCGATTTTGCAACCGAACAACATCCGGTAAGCTCAGTTCATACGGAGCAGGTAAAAACTTTTTTTGCACCCGACTGTGCATCCATAATAAGGTCTAATAAACTTTATACAAATGTGACTTTATACCTTTTACTTTGCTTGGAAGTGTCCATAGTTTGTAGAGAATTTAATAAATTTACAATTGTTCACGACTCCTGAATCACGCTTTTCCCGATAGATAGTGGCTCGTCAATGTGGTGACTTTTTTATTCAGAGGGTTTACCAAGTCAAAGGTTTACTAAAATATAGGTGAATATCCACAGAAAATGAAAGTATTAAAACCGCGGTTGCTGAGATTACACTAGTTATGTTGGAGTTAACTTTTCAGGCTAAGGAGGAGCTTTCCCTAGGTGGTCACGTTGAAACAACAATGCAATTTGCTGCCAAACTATCATTTGTTCTGCAATAAAGTCTTGAATGTAAATAAACAAAGAATCTAATTTTTCGAGTTAAAATTTACTACAAATTTTATAAAAATAAAATAGTTGTAAGTTTAAATAATCTATAAATAAAACCGTAAATATGGACTGAATTCCTTGGATTCAATTAATAATTAATATGGAATTATAATTACTTTCGAAATATTTTTATTTACCTTCATAAAAGCATTCTACATTTAATAAAATTCCATTGAAAAGTAATCGATTAAATCTGCCTGCATTATCTTTCAAAAGTAGTATATAATTTCTCAAAAAAGTAATTTAATCGATTAAATCTGACTTATAATTTCTCAAAAAAGTAATTCTTACGATAAAAAGGGGAAAAAAACCCGCATTTATATAGAAAAAGCCTGCACCTAGCAATTTATCAGCACAATGGAAATAAAATGCCAATATATCATGTAAACGTCTCGACATCTTCTACCCGTGTGTTATCGACAAAAACAGCACAGTTACGGGGAAAAGAAAACAGAACAAGGTTGTTTCTCATTCTCTTCCTTTCTTGAGTGCCGATAGCCTCCCTCCGATTCCTCGAATAAAAAAAAGAAGATTTGTATTAAGGAACCATTTGCCTTTCTGCTCTCGAAAAATCATTCAGTGAAAGATTATAAAAATAAATAAGTACGAAAAAATACGTGGAAGAATCCTTTGCCGAAGATAAATAAAAATTTGTTTACTTTTGCTGGTGTCTGCGAAAAGGCTAAAGTACCTCCCAAATTACCTCAAGAATATTTGTGCATGCACTACGCGCGAACGGGACAAGTGAAATTCTCTCGTGGTAAGCGACCTGAGAGAGAGGAGAGAAGAGAGAAAAGAAACGAATCATAAATTATTCATCGCAAAGCGACAGACAGAAAGGGGAAGGGCGTATTTGCATGGAAATTGACTACTGTTGATTTACTACAACCAAGACACAAGACGCCACACGCCCCTCCCACCCACACTCACATAACACAAGAGCCAGACAGACATACAAAGGCTTCCCGCTTTCTGTAGGGGCACGATTGCGAAGATCTGTGTTCGACAGCCTTATTACCTGTCAATCAAGGTAGACAAGGAAAGTGTTTGATCACCGGGATTATACGAGGAACGGGGAAAAAAGTGCTAAAGAGAAAAGGCAACTAAACTCGACTTAGAAAAAGCTTCGAAAACTGCAGATTAAACTCGCTTCCAAAGGCAAAATTATACATTAGCTGTCTGCTTTATATCGTTACGTCTTTGTCAGTTTAAAAATTATTTCCAATTAAATTATCATGAATTACTCTTAAGAGAAGGTTTCACCTCCTGTTAACCTTCATCGAAATACGAATGTTTTTCTTTTCCTAAGCATTCAATAAAACTATTCAACCATTTGCCGAAAAGGAATCATAAATCCTAATACTACTCCTAGTCACTTGTATTCTTCCAAAAATCTTTAAAGTAATCCAGATACTTTTCACTACAATAATCAAACAAACTGCTTTCTGAATTTAATAGCCATGATTAAGTTCACTATTCGGAAAAAAGTGATTGAACACTGGGGTAATAGAACAACAGGATCTATTCAAACTTAGTATATGGTATGCACCAGATCCAGCGATTACGGCAGCAACCCTTCTGGGTAAACTATCCACAAGTTCTTCGACTACCGTAAACGATATACAGGGTGAATACAAAAGTCTGAACCCCCCTTTTATTATTTGAAACCGAAGCAGATATGTCAATTTTGATGAATCCAATGAATAGGAAGTTGTGGATGGCCTATCCCATGGTGCACTTTTCATCATCCCAAATATGCAAATTAAGACACATTCAAAATTTATCTCAAAAACCGTAAGTGATGGAGAAAAAAACCCAATTGCAAACTTGTTCAGCATAAAAAAACAAACAAAACAAAAAAAATAATCCAAATCGGACCAACCAATCACCCACAATCACGTGGTGAACTGTTTGTAGCCTACAAACAGTCACACTGCACAAAGAAAACTGAATGTTGATATTTCCACCATGTAAAGCATGCAAATCAAAAAATTAACATAAATTATCATACTCACATTCACTTTCATGCGGAAAAGCAAATAAAAGGCATGTTTCAGCACACAGAAGACAGAACAATTCCAGGATGGCAAGTTACACTGTTCCGGAATTGGTCAACATGATCTTCTGCTTGGGAGAGGCAAGGAGAAACCTACATGCTGCAGTTAGGTTGTATCGAGACAGATACCCTAACGAACGCCATCCATCTCGTCAAACAATGCGTCACATTATTCAAAGATTCGAGGCTACAGGAAATGTTAATGCAGAACGAGGACGACCAAGGGCACAAGGCGACGAGGATATAACAACACTAGTTCTGGCTGCAGTTGCTGCAAATCCCCACACAAGCAGCAGAGCAATTGCTGCGGATGTTGGGTGCCATCAGAGAACTGTTCTCAACATTCTACACGCACATCATTTTCACCCATACCATATTCATTGTCACCAGGAGTTACTGCCATTGGATTATGTTGCTAGGGCAGTAGGTGTTCAAAATGCATTACAGTAGGTGTTCAAAATGCCGACCCTGAGCCTCGAGGCTGGTGTTTGTAGAGTTTGAAACGCCCGGCGATGTGGGTGATCACTGTCTGGAAAACGCCTTTCCGCTTCAGTAGCATTACCCTGTGCTTCGCCGTAGACGAGATGCATGTCCGCCAGCTCCGCATTAGTCAAGCGATCCATTGTACGACAATGAAGTTACAGGTTTCGTTTCCTCTCTTTTAAAGGAGAGAACACGAACAATTTACATGTTTAGGTCCTAATTTACATGGACCCTACCATTGCCGTCCGGGTTACGCACATCCATTCCTACCTCGTATAAGTTGCATTATCTCTGTAAGTCCCGCCGCAAATAAAAATTAGGAGCGACCTGGTCGCCAGCGACAGCTCGTCGCTCGTTGCCGCCTGCAGTGGGGGGTTCGTCAAGGTCACACTGCTGACGTCAGTTGTCGCTCTTTGTCGCTTGTCGCCAGCTCTTTCCCGCCGCAAATACAAGAGTGTCGCCAGCTCACCCGTCTTTTCTCCTATGGTATATACATAATGATAACTATTTAAATAAATAAATGCGATAGTGAAATATTCATGCCTTTGGTCCCGTGAACTGATGTTAGTAATGGTTTAATTATTTTCAACTAATGTTTTTATTTATATCGCATTTTTTAAATCATAATTAATAACTAATTCAGAAAACAAAACGGGTGCTTAGAAAATATAAGCTAATATCAAAAATTCAATTATGAAAATATTGAAACCAAATATTGTGCCTTTCATTAATTTTATGAATAAATTATGATGGAATTTACATATTATCTAAGTTCTTTCATATTTAAGTATTTTTGTAGGGTTGTTTTAATATTTTTTATAGTGTTGTTTAAATAAGAAATCCGTATTTTACGATACCCTTGCAAATAAGATGAATTTTACGAACGTTTAGCTTCTCAGGCTAATTTAAGATGAATCATATATACTATTACATGAATTTATTTGTTCATAATAATATGAACGGATATTTATAAGAGAAAAGGACGAGACACAAAAAACCTGAGACTTCAGGATAATTCTCTAATATTTTAATTGCTTTTAATTAATTTTAATTTTAGAGAATTATCATTTTTGCTTTGATAATTCTCTATCCGAAACGTCAGCTTTTTATTTTATTTTATATTTCTAGTTGTATTTTGATTTTATTTATTATTTATTAATTATTTTGTTAATTATTATTTATTTTTCATTTTTATTTAATAACTATTATTCATTATAATATCAGTTATATCATATAATGTTTAAAACTTCACTGGATATGAAACATTAACAAAAAATTAACATAAAATAAAGGAATATTTAGAATTTCTTTATCATAAAAAATATTAAAACAACACTACAAAATTACTTAAATAGAAAAGTACTTAATAAATAATTAGATAACTGTTTCGAAATAAAAATTATTTTTTAGGTAAGAAAATAAACTAAAATTTAACACGAATAATAATAATAATAATAATAATAATAATAATAATAATAATAATAATGGAGTGTCATCAATTATAATAATGGCAAAATGGAACAATGGAGTGTCAAAATGTTTCATATTCAGTTTCTGCATAATTATTCTTAACAATATCTATCATTTCTCTGTCATCCACTGTATTTTTTCACTGGTTTACCCTATGGAGGAATTAGTTGTTTTGATTGGCTATCGACGATGTTGTCGCTGGTCGCTTGTCGCTTCCAATTGAATTCAGCTCAATAGAGGCGACGTCGCCTGAAAACCAGTTTTTTCCGTCGCCGGCGACCAAGGGAAAAAACGAGGTCACGCTCGGGCGACAAGGAGCGACGCCGACACATGCGCAGTGCCCATGGCGCGACCCATGTCGCCGCGACGAAGTGTATTTGCGGCGGGCCTAAGGATGCATTTCCGGACCCATGTTTATAGGAAAAATATTGTTCCCCGCTACAAACTGTACATGGTATTTCATTCTTGACCTATCTTTCTGAATCATCCTGTATTTAATTTTTATAAGCTAGAAGCATAGTTCAGTATTTCTACCATCAGTTTACTCATAACACAGTGAAAGAATTGAATAAATATTCATCTCGCATGCATTTATGAACATTGATGCTAATCCGAATTTGGATGTTGTTTGTGCAACGGTGTCAGATACATATTCCAGGAATGTAGCAATGTTGATGGAGGACATTTCCAGTACCTGAGACTAAACAGACCAAATCCTGTACACCTACTCTTGGTTCATCCCATATCGCTAATTCCGTAAACGATATCCAATTTGAATTTAGAAACAAGTAAACAGTTTAAAATCTAGTATTAAAAGATTGCGTGAATAAAATAAAGACGACGTGGCCTAAATTACACAACATTATACAAAAAGAATCAACCTCTAAAAGGATGTTAATGAATGGGAATTTGATAAATTGCTGCAAACTGAGACGAGTATTCAGTAAGTTATTATAACTAAACAAAGAAAGCAATCCAGATTGGGCGATGAAATCCTAAAAGCCTCTGAAAGAAACGTCAATTAACCGTTAATTGCTACATCATCGATTGACTCATCATCATATATAAATTATAAAGTTATAAAGATATAGCCTGTCATTAATAAACTGGACACTTGTAATTAGGCTAAAAAGTTTTTATTTTATCATTTACTTCAGTTTTCAAATCGCCCATTAAGAATAGTGAGTCCAATCCAACCTCTCCATATTATATCCTCCAAGAAGCTGCTTACAATCCGAGCAATGCTTTACAGGACAAGAAAATCAGCGTCCACAAGTTGCTGAAGAGATTAAAATCTTCTGAACAGGCATGCGATCATGGCTTACGCCCAAAATAATATTACTGCTGACATGCTTCCCAATACATACAGAAGATTTGTGTCTCTAGACCAACACAAAATGTAATTTGTGAGCATAGTTCTGTCTGGCGGATGCCGGGAGAAAGCTTCATGCCTGACTGAATGGAGCCCACTGTAAAGTTCGGAGGTGGTGTCATGATATGGAGCTCGTTTTCATGGTTTGAATCAGGACAACTTTTTCCAGTAGCAGGAACTATGACGTCTGCGACTTATTTTGATATTTTGGAATTCTGCATCGCCGACATTGTGGGAATGGATCATTCCTGGACCAACATGACAATATTCGTTGTCATAAAGCAATATATCTGTATATGCAGGAATAGTTTTAAGAGACAGTGGTTGAAGAAATGGACTTTTGCATAGACCCCCTCCCGATAAAAATTCTAGTTTTTTTTAAAATTTGTAAAAGAAAACAGCATTTATTTGAATAAAAGAAATATTTTATAAAACAATTGGAAAACAAACTTTACAAACATCGAAAATAATGAAATCAAACTTAACAATGGTACCGTACTTCAGTTTCATTTTCTAATCAGACAGTAACAAAGTCTCAAGGCAACTCACGATCTCGGAATTAAATAGACGGAGTCATGTTATAACACCACGTTCTTTGCATCTTTGATCATGCTGTTTTTAACAAAACTTTTAAAAATACGAGACTTAATCTAAAATTCATTCCATTCACGAAACTTCTGATTAAATTTCAGTTTCACTTGTTATGCATTCATAGTCGAACGTCCTGACGAAGTCTCGTATTATCTGGTAAGTGGAGCGAATCCGATATCTTGAAATTCGGGTGGTCTCGGAATAATAGAGGTCACTTTATTCAATCTCTGACCTTTCTTATCTTCATACGAAACAGTCACGTGATGATGGCCTCGCAAAGGTTTCCACAGAAAGTTTAAACGACGATTTCCATCGACAACAGAACTTACTCTCAAAGGAGAACGTGTTGCTGAATGGAAATTCAAGCTTCTCTTGCGTTATCAAGTCGACATAAAAATCCAATAGTCCTGCTAAGTAATTGTGCAGAAAATTAACTTTTATTCTTGTTCATATACATTTCAGCCCGTTTAATGACGATTCATTGTTTACGTAAAAAGAAAGTTTCAAAGCTATTTTAATACATCAAAAATAAATTCGAATCAAAATGTTACTTAGTCCCATTTCATTTCATAACTCCTTAATTATATACAAGTGTCCGAATAAAAATGGGAATCTTATTATTGAATGTGAAAAGTTTTGATCGCAAATAGCACCAAGATATGAGGAGCGGTATTAAATCTACAAAGTTCTATTGCGTTTTAGTCCAATTTTAGTCCTTCGTCGAATAAAATATCTGGCAGCTGTGAAAAGAGGATTTCCTTGCTGATCGGATCTCCCCAGCTAATTCCTCACAAGATAAAAAATTAAATGTAAGGGATTAAGGAAGTCAAGGGAAATGGTGAAAATCCATGTCTTTCTTTAAAAATTTCTTACATGATTCTGACATGAAGTACTGTTACACTTTCATTTTGGATAAAGTTTAAAAAAATTCTAAATTACAAGTTTTTGCCTCCATATATTCCTTTCTAAGACTAAAAACAAATATCTTAGAATACATTCTTTAAATCCACACTTTTCAACTTTAAATGGTTGGGTTTTTTTATTTTTATTCTAAAGAAGTCACTCGGAGTGACTCCGGTGACTTATGCTCTATCTTTACTCGTTCCAAGTGAGAGAAGGTGGAAACTCCTATTCAGATTGGAGTCAACATAGTCATAAGCATGCTCATGTACTTAGCGAAGATGGCCACCACCATCATGCATCTGTAGGATTTTTATAAAGGGTTCCAATATTTTTTACACATTCCCTACATCAAAGTAAGTTAACTTTGATCTACCATAATTTCTTACAAAAATATTCGCAGTCAAATTTACAGGCATTGGCCGGTTAAGGGTGTTCTCTAAACACGTTTCTCTGAAACTTTACGTCGTACAAATTTAATGATTAATGTTGTAGCAATGGTTTTTTTTTTAATTGTATAATTTCAAAAATAATTGAAATTAAAGAAAAATGCATTTAACATGATTAATATTGAAAATATTACGTTAAAATAACATGTTAAAAATCTATAAAAAAATACTGCCATATTTCTTAATGTTTGTTCTAATGACCACGCAAGTTTCAAAGCGGAATTTCTTTTAGAAATATATACATGTAAAATAAATGTGAAATGATCTAATTTAATTAAAAATGTTAACTGCTCATTACGTGATTGTCCGTAGCCGACGAAAATGACAGACCTGGGAACTCAAAAGTCACCTGAACATACTAGTTTGAGCAACAATTCAACCTTCATTGTTTCCAACAAACGAGAAAACACTGATTGTTAAACTCCAAGATGGAGACAATGAAGATTGGATTGTCGCTCTGACTACTATGGTCAGGTGACGTTTGAGTATCCAGGGCCTTGGGTCCCAGGTCTGTCTTTCTCGTCGGCTGCGGTGATCGTCCCTTCAAGGACGTCACCTGAGCCATATCCCGGGTCCTTCTCACACATCAACGCGATGCACCTGATCTCATAAATAATTTAATACTATTGAACTATTTGGAATTCCATCCTGTAATTTCTTAGTGTTATGCAATGGATATGAGGGAACCAGGAAGACAGGAAACCACTGATCCACATAAGATGTTTCCTCACAGTTTCGTCTGTTCTGATTAAATCCTTAGTGTACCCTGAAGAAAGCAGCGTGGCTGCCGAAATGCGCATAAGTCAGAATAAACATCTTATGTGGATCAGTGGTTTCCTGTCTTCCTGGTTGAATTTTGTCCACAGTGTTTGGCTCCATCTACTTCTTGGATATGAGGGAATTAAGCTCTATTTTTTTTAATAATTTTAGAGCATTGTTTTCAGGTTATTATAAGATTTTATAAAATTAAAATGCATTTCCCCCCTCATATTTTATTTTGAACTCCATAAAGTAAATTAAAGAAAAAAAATGATTCATTTTAACTTAAATTTGACATTCGACAATTCCCTATGACGAATATAACCAGAAATATGCTTCGTTTTAAGTGATGAGATGCGCGAAATTTTGATAACTTTGCTAATTAATTATGACTAAATATATTTTTATCTGGCAAACGAAACTATGCATGCCTTATATTTTATCCACTAAAATACACTGACAGAGTTTGAGAAAAATCGGAAACCCTAAGATCAATTATCACCTGATTTTATGCGATTTGACGTGGAATGACTCAGCTGGAACTTCTAGTGTTGTTTACGCAAGAGTCTTGCTTACCCGAAGGGATTGAGTTGAGTTCTAAAGCTTGAAATGGCCGTCCACGCATCTACTAATATCTTTCATACTAATAATATTATTGAAATCATTCGGTGACGATTCCGCTAGGGAAATGTTGTCACTTGGAGTTGAAATGGTCAGCAACAATGTTCAATTGTGTTGCGCCGAAGTCCCGCTACGAATCAAGATAATATTCCTTGCTATCAATCCATGTCCATGTTCTAATCTCTCAGATCAGTCAATTTTGTAATTCTGCTATTCGTCTCTTGCCAAGGTCTATAAAAGACCTCTTTTACAGACCTTGTCTCTTGCAAGCTGCAAGACCGTCATCTGACGAGAGAATTGGGAAATTAAATTCGGAGTTGCACCTGCTGTCAGTGTTCTCTGTGCACACGAATGGTTGTTTAAAATGGAGGGGTTTTTTCCCAAATTAAATAAATAAATGCGTGAAAATAATATGGAACATACAATATCCTGAAGCTTATTTCATAACACAACACTACTGGGATTTTCAGCGAATCGGATGTCATACCGGATAATACGTTTCCTGAATAATATCTAGTTTTGCTCGGTCCCTTGAGATACGTAACGAGTTTCGACTGTATTAATTTGTTGATTAATCTCGCATGTATTACTTTACAGTGTGAAGCAAGGAACATGCCTCCATAGACGTCACAGCCTCACCGAAGATGGGCGCCCCACTATTGGAAATTGCGTTCAGATTTACGATTTTTCACACATTTGGAGTTCAAATTAAAACAATTAATAATACTCCACGATGTTAGTAATGCGCTAATCTTTCAATTTATATAAGCTGTATCTGACTGTAGAGTTGTCCTTTAAGATATTGTGCTGTTATCGCATCCCAACACCATCAGAGATACCTCTCCACGCTCGACAGTAGGAAGGATTAGATACCTCTCTAACACGAAAGGGATTGGTATTATCTGAGATTATATGGTTCCCTCTCCGTGAACTTTGACTTCCGCCTACTGTTCTGCTTCGAAGATGACGTCTTCCACACTTTCTTTTGTCATAGTAATTAATGCAGTTCTCCTTTGCAGCACCCACAAGGTTGGCTGTTTCTTGTCACTGAGGTCCTTAGATGTTCAACGCCTCTTTGGACGTATGAGGTCTAACATAACGGCATTTACATACTATGTAAAATGTTCACATAAACCATACAATTGCTGCTGATAGACTGAAAGGACGAATTGCGGCCCTTTTCAAATAGGCATTAATATGATTGTAACATCCACTGTACTTTTGTTCTTTATTTGGAACAGTTGTTAAAGAATAAGGCAGACATACTTTAAAAAGGATTTTAAAAATTAGAAATTAAGAATTTATAGAAATTCAGTTGTTATTTATTCCTTTCTTCGAAAAGCCCGTCTGATATATTTGAAATTGTGTCCTCCTTTTTAAAGTAACGTCACTCTAAAAAGAAATAGACGAAAAGCATATTTGTATGTGTTTAAATATTCATCTCCATGGCGTTGCTTATCAATATTTATAATATTACTTTATTTTGGAAAAGAAAAACAAATATGAAACTATCTACAAAGATGGAGTGAATGCCATATTGGAGAATTTTATGTATTTGCACTTGTGTGTATATTCATTTGCATTATTCAAATAGAGAGGAGCGAAAAGAAATTTTTTATTCTATCTTGGATGAAACTATCGGTATTTGCGACTTTAATTATAGTCGGCATTACCGAGCAGCCTAAATCGTATTTCTTTTTAATCATTTTCTCTTCGAGGCAGCTAGCGAAATAAAATTAATTCACTCATTCTAATGGTGTTCATTCAAATTTCGCCAAAGTACCTTAAAAAAAAGACGGAAGGAAAAAAAAATATTTTCTCTTCATAAATTTCAACATAAATTATTTACACAAATTTTTTTCGGTTCTTGTTCGTTGCCCTCTGTCGAAACTCATTTCCCCTTTTTAATTCCTTTTGTAAGGGCATCAAAGGAATTCAAGTCCCCCAACTATCAGACGTTGAAGACGACATTGACTGAAACGACAATGTCTGGTTAAGAAGGAACTGGGGGGGGGGGCAAAAAGAGGAGGAAAAAAAAATACCCTGCAGTGGGAGAAGCTTTACTTTTCGTTCTTATATTTTTTTCCTTTCTTTCTCATCCTTCTTCTCTAATGTTCTGCTTCTTTCTTCTTTTTTGGCCTCTCATTCGAACAGGAAGCAGGGAAACCTTCGGGCAATCAATAGGATGGAGCGTCTCGCCGCCCGTGCTGGGCCTCTGCGTCGCCCACTGCACTGCAACTGATTATGTATTAACGATTCCATCCTCTCGACTGCATCTTTTATTTATTGATGCCAAGCCGGGGGGAATTGTGGCAAGGAGATCGCCTGCGCATGCCCCGAGAACGCCACCTGCGCCGCAACTGTCGGCAAGGGATCAAGGCGCGAGAACACACGACACAAGCCACGCCAACGCTCTCTTTTCTCTCTCCTCCCTTGCTATACATTTTCCCTTATACTACATTAAAAAAATGATGATGACGATGATAATGATAACGATATGGTATCTTCCCCTCCTTCGGCGAAAATTACATTATAGAATAATTTAATGAATTTCTCTTCTTTTACGATGTACGTCTCTTTCCCTTCTTCTTCGCCTCCTTATATAAGCGAACGGTGAATTTTTTTTCTTTAGCGCAACATACGGCCTTTGCTTTATAAACCTTTATACGAACAGTGCTGACATCGCTCGTTTTTGAGCACGCTTTGATTTCGGCGGCAATCTTTCTTTTGGTTTCCCTGCGCATTGAATATTCTGGGAGAAAAGGGAAAAAAGTTAACCTAAGAGATGATTCCCCTTAATAATTAGATTTTCTTTTAGAGTACTGGACTTTTTGTATACTAAGTAAAAACCTAACATGAAGGTTAAGTTTAAGCAGTCAATAGAAGGATGGTTATTAGAAGTTAGAGGTTGGGCAACTCCACTGTTGTCCATTGTTGAAAACATAATTTGGGAAAAATGCTCTCACCAGATGGCTTCGACGTCAAAGTAGTCCATTGGCCGCCAAGAATTTAGCTTACTTTTAATGGAGACCTTCATCAGTGTACCTTTCTCCTATTAATTTTTAATATAGAATGTGTCCAAAAAGTCTGGTAACATGGCAGATATCTCAAAGCTGCCAGGTAGGCGAGATCTGATGAGTGTGGTTTATAGGGGGGGTGGGGAATTCATTGCCGCACTCAAATTTGACCTTGACCCCCAAATTTAAGGTCATCCATTTGCTAACTCGAAAACTATTAAAGATAGATAAAATTTTCTAATTGCTACCCTGTAGAGCAACACCACATTAGTCTTAAAACAATTTTAATCACACCCTTCCCCTTGAAAGTTTTTGAGAAAATGGGCGCGAAAGAGTCACTCATTGTGAGGTTTAGCTGGCCAGGTTGGCTGGTGTTTCTAACACATTTGAATTGCAGTGAAGCACACCGTTGGGAAGGGGAAGAGGAAGCACACTCTTGAGTGACTCTTCTGTTTTAAACAAGAACCACTCCAAAACGAGTAAGAAATCCACAAAATGTCCAAAATTTCCAAACGATGATGCTACGCGCCGTTTGTCTCAGCAGACCGGAATTTCAAGAAGATCGTGTGGACGCATTCTGCACGACGATTTGAAGATGCGACCATACAAAGTATCCGTGGTCCATGAACTGAAACCAGCGGATTGCCCTCAACGTCTTCAGTTTTGTAACTGGCTATTTCAAGAAATCACAATGTATGTACTGGACATGCAGCTGTTTTTCATTTCTGATGAAGCTTGGTTCCATCTCTCTGGCTATGTCAACTCGCAGAACACCCGGGACTGGTCGACCACTAATCCTCACGAATATCATCAAACTCCTTTGCACGACCAGAAAGTTGGCGTATGGTGTGCAGTCTCTGCTCGACGCATTCTTGGTCCAATCTTCTTCCATGAAACGGTGAACGCAGCACGTTACATCGCAACATCTTTAACCCATTCATCAATCAATTAACTGAGGAGGAACTAATGTACGGCGACTTTCAACAAGATGGAGCAATAGCCCATACAGCACTTCGTACACTAGACCGCATTCATGAAGTGTTTGAACCTGAGAGAGTTGTTAGCAGAGGTCAGGACGCAGTTGGTCCAAGCTGGCCTCCAAGATCACCAGACCTCTCAGTTTGTGATTTCTTTTTGTGGGGTGCTCTAAAATCCAAAATTTATCGGAATAATCCTCGCACACTTGAAGAACTGAAGCAAAACATTGTTTCTGAGATTGAGGCTATCTCGCAGTCTCAACTGCTTTCTGTATTTAACAAGTTATTGACCAGAGCTCAAAAGTGTCAAGAGGTGAATGGTGGTCACTTTCAGCATCTCCTGTAATTACTTCAACCTTGGATTGTTGTTGCAGAAGACAAACAGAAAATAAAATACAACAAAATAATAAAAAATAAAATCTTGTAAACATTCCAAGGAGGAGCTTTAGCAGGGAAGCAGAAATGCACTTATACATTTATTAAAAAGAAATTAATCCCGGCCCCCCCCCCCCCCGAGTAGGTTAAGGCAAGTAGCAGATCCTGCAGTCATCTATTTTTACCCCTTTATCTGCACTTTTTACCTCTCCCCAAGTTTTTTAATCAAAAAATTAATTTTCTCGAACTATCAAAGTGCCGTTGCAGAATTCGCTCTTGGGAAGACAACACTCCGGTAGATATATGTCCTTATATCACAGCCAGGTTCCAGCATATGGCAGGAAAAGGGAGGGCTTTATTCGCGTAATATGTAGAAAATGTAAAAAAAGCTCGTATTTTCTTTTCTTTCTCGTCATTTCCAAACGTATGATATATCACGTGCCATATGTAGCCATGGTTCTAAAGACAAGTGATTGCCACCCCTGCAAATCCGACCCCAATGGAACAACTGGGCCTAAACTTCATTATAATGTAGATCTTGCCTAGAGGAATCTGGATACTGAATTTCACGCCTTAACGTACCTAAATAGCACATAGATATGTTGTCCTCTCTGAATCCCACCCCCGTAATTCCGACCCCAGTGTACAATCAAAACCAAACTAAACTGTGCAGATGGACATGCCCATAAGAAGCTACATTCCTAATTTCAACCTTCTACCTCAAAAAATATAGAAATTATGAAGGGGACATACTGACATTATAAAAACAAAAAAGTTGCTCCATTCTTCCGCTACTTAATAATATAGATTATGAGCACTTGAGCAATCGTGCGTCGACAAAGCGATTTCACAAGGCGCGCGCCGATGTCAGTAATGCTTAAAAGATGAACAGAAAGTAACAATGTATTCCTTCTTGATAAATCGATTGTTATATGACATGCCTTTATCTTGGTATTCTTTACACTCATTGTTTTAGCACGTGAATTCAACTTGAAGGGTTCCACGAAAAACTCTGAAAAGTTGATACGGGCGAGCTAAGACTTTGATTGTCATATTTCTGAAAACAGAATTTGAAAAAGTTAATCCGTTTTCTAGTTATCGTGCAAACGGCGGCCGGACGGACGGACGGACGGCTGAATAAACGTACAGACCAAGGGCGCATTCTTATAAGTAGCTTTTATGCTAAAGCTCCTAATAAAGTTCCATTAAAAATAAACAAATAAATAAATGTTAAAACCAAAGGTATTCCAAAGTTCCAAGAAATGTTTACCAAACTTTTCACTTTATTAGGAGCTTTAGCATAAAAGCTACTTATAAGAATGCGCCCTTGGTCTGTATGTTTATCCGTCCGGCCGTCCGCCGTTTGCACGATAACTTGAAAACGGATTAACTTTTTCAAATTCTGTTTTCAGAAATATGACCATCAAAATCTTAGCTCGGCCGTATCAACTTATCAGAATTTTTCGTGGACCCCTTCAATTCGAATTCACGTGCTAAAACAGTGAGTGTAAAGAATTCAAAGATACTGGCATGTTATATAACAATCGATTTGTCAAGAAGGAATATATGGTTCCTTTCTGTTTATCTTTTAAGCATTATTGACATCGGCGCGCATGTGAAATCGCTTTGTCAACGCACGATTACACAAGTGCTCATAATCTCTAAGCTTATTAAGTAGCGGAAAAATGGAGCTATTTATTGGTTTTATTTTACACACGATTTGAATCACCCTTCATAATTTCTACATTTTTTGAGGTAGAAGGTTGAAATTCGGAATGTAGCTTACTATGGGCATGAGCACCTTCACTATTTAGTTTGGTTTTGATTACCCACTAAGGTCGGAGTTTTGGGGGTGAAAATGAGAGGGTACCAAAAGCTCTAGGTGTATTTATGCATATAAAGGAGCGAAATTCAGTATGCAGATTCCTATAAGCAAGATCTCCATTATATGATTTTTTTTTTCCCGAGGTATCCACGCTTTCCCGATTCGATGTCGGAATGCATCGAAAAGATGGGGACTACATTGAAAAATAGTGTAGCAACTCTGTCTGTAATAAAGGAGCTTAAAAAAATATTTCCAGTTTTCATTTGACTGACCCTCGTAAGTAGAATAAGAATGGAGCTACTTTTTCGTTTTATAATGTCAGTCCGTCCCCTTCATAATTTCTACATTTTTTTAATGTAGAAGGTTGAAATTCGGAATCTAGCTTATTATGGGCATGTCCATCTGCACTATTTAGTTTGGTTTTGATTGGTATACGGGGGTCGGAATTACGGGGGTGGGATTCAGAGAGGGCAACATATCTATGTGTTATTTAGGTACGTAAAGGCGTAAAATCCAGTATCCAGATTCCTCTAGGCAAGATCTACATAACTATGAAGTTTAGACCCAATTGTTCCAGTGGGATCGGATTTGCGGGGGTGGCAATCACTTGGTCCTTAGAACTATGGCAACATATGACATGTGATTTATCATACGTTCGGAAATGATGAGAAAGGAAAGAAGATACGAGGTTTTTTACATTTTTTACATATTACGTTCGAGAAAATCAATTTATAGATTAAAAAAAACTTGGGGAGAGGTAAAAAGTGCAGATGAAGGGGTAAAAATAGATGACTTGCCTTATCCTACTCGGGAGGCGGGGGGGGGGGGGGGTTAATTTATTTTTAA
>JAHWFO010002284.1:6948168-6958970 GCA_023313115.1 Rhysida immarginata
TTTGATATCCGAAATTAAATTGCAATCATAATCAGACAATCATCATTGAAGCCAAGCTCTCCGTCTTCAAATCTATCTTTGTCCCCATTCTCACTTATGGTCATGAGTCTTGGGTAATGACCGAAAGAGTGCGATCGCGGGTATAAGCGGCCGAAATGAGATTTCTGAGGTGTGGCAGGTGTTACCCTACTAGATAGAGTGTACAGCAGCACAATAAGGGAATCTTTAGGTGTTGAGCCGCTACTTCTCTGTGCTGATATGGCCACGTGATACGGATGCCGCAAACTAGTCTTCCTAGGCAGTTGTTATTTTCCAAGCCGGTGGATAAGAGACCAAGGGGTCGGCCTAGAACCAGGTGGCTAGACTACATGGAGAATCTGGGTTCGAGTCGCTTGGATATTACCAGGGAGGACATGCGCCTGATGGCGGAAGATCGCGATCGCTGGAGATCCTCCATAGGGCTGCTGCCCCCGCGACCCTAACGGATAAGCGGGTTTGAAAAGTAAGTAAGTAAGTAAGTAAGTAAGAGATGACATTTTTTAAGCAATATTTTACATAGTGAGCCACTACTTATTTCTCGGCAATGGACTGAGCGATTACTTTTTTCCTTACAGTGAAAAATTGTAATTTTTTTTTTTCCCTAATTATGAAAGAAAGAAAATGTTTTCTGTGCAGATCTACCTTAAATAAACCAACGTTTTCTATAAATATTACAAAAAATGTTAATTAATGTTATGTTTTTGTAGACAAGCTTATAGATCATAGAGAGTGTTAAGAACCTCGACTGAACCATTACTTTTTGCCAGGGATTGTATATCAAACAAATTGTAACGAAGTGCTATGAATGAATATGTAACGAGTAATTGATAAGTTTGAAGACAATCGAAATTGGTCCAGTGGTACGTATTCTAATGATACCACTTAGATACCATTGGAAATTGTCAATGCTAAGACTTGGTGTAACGTATGAAAACAACTCTAATGACGTGAATCACGTGATACGAAAGTGATCGATTTTGATTCAGTGGTACTTGTTCTAGCGTTTTCAAAAACGATTCGGAAATTTTGCATATACAATCGAATCCCGTTATTACGAAATTCAAGGGACCCAAAAATTTGTTCTTATTATCCGGTTTTTGTATTAATCGAGCCTAAAAATTTTCGTCAATCGTTTTATTTCAGAAAAGTACATGCAATTGGATTTTAACGATGTTTTCTTGAACGCATATAATTTTTTTTTTCGACAGAACTTTACTGTACATCATTGCCAGACAGGGCTTACATCACTCTTTCAGATTTGCCATCTGAAAAAAAATGCAAATTCAGATTTTTTTTCACCTTTTTTCCTCTTTTTTGCAATAAAAATCTCAAATATAACTTTCTTCATTTTTTCGTATTATCCGGACTTTGATTCAAAAAATTCGTATTAAACGACCAATTTAATAGAGACCGGACCAGAGGAAAATTTGTATTAAGCGGGAAATCATATTAACAGGTTTCATAATAACGGGATTCGGACATATTTTTCAAATGGATTGTGATGGCGACTAGTTTAGCCTTTAGGTACGTGGTTATGTCTTCCTTAATGGTTTATATTTTTCGCACTGAACAGTGTCCAGCAATCTCTTTATCTTCCTTGATTAATAATTCTCAACTTATTACCCGTAATGTTTACATTATTTTACGACACTTTGAATTTAATGCTTGGATTATTATTTTATTAAGACGGTGTCAAAAGAAATGTTTATCTGTTCTTCAGGCGGAATGTAATTTAAAGAATAACAAATTATTATGACCCCGCAAAGTTCCTTGGAACAATAACTTTTTTTTTTTCTTTTTGCAAGTGATTTTAATTAATGTTTTCTATATTTTACAATTCATTTAATATGAAGCGATTGTTTCGAGAGAGCACGGTGAACAAATCTAGGTAATGCGATAGGAGATGACTTTTCCCCCTTAATTTTCAAGATAAATAAATTAAACGGCACGAATTTAAAGCCTTGGCAAAAAGGAGGCGCGAGCGGGGCCGTCTGCTTCTTTAGAAATCGCAGTCGTTCTCCGTTTAGGGGCCAAAAGTCGATGACTCTGGCCGTGCTTTCGCACTGGCAGTGCGGGAGCTTTTCACTCTTTTGCCTATCGCCAGCATTTGCATGCTTCGGTGGAACCGCCAGACCCCGAGCGCTCCCGGTTCGCGCCGAGGTCGACGTCTGCAGCTAATTAGGCGGAGAGGGTGAGCGACTTCCGTGCCTAATCGGAACGAGTGGCTTGCAAGTTCCAGAAGCCAAACAAGCGAAGCCACCTCCTCAAGACAGCTGCTGCTCCGCTAGATTTGGTCAATGCCAAGTTGAACATCGGTGGAACAAAAGGAGAAGATCAGAGAAGGGCTGTAGTTGCGGACTCAAGACGTCAATGGCCCTGTGTCACCGATCTTCATCTTGGCGCAGATTAAATCCGACCAGCCGTGCATAAAGAAGATAAGGCAAGATGACTCCTTCGAGAAAGCCAATGGAGTAAAAATGAGACGGCTCCTTATTATTAACATAATAGAAAACGTACGAGAGAAGAGTTCCTATAAGTACGAAGCTCGCTTTCTGGCCGATCGCAACCAACATTTTTGCCATTCATCCTTTTCAACGCTGATTGAAATCGACTTAAATGATTACATACGTGCTTCCAACAAATTTCTACTTTAAATACAAATGACTTAAAACTTTAAATTAAGTTTTTAATAGTCTTTTCCATTCCCTTTAGTTTTTTTCCCTTCTCAGACTTCAAGCGACTAACAAAACTTAGCAAAGGTCACTTTTATGTAAATTATTTTAACAAAACGATCTGAATAAGAAATTTCAACTCGTATAGCTGATTGAGTGATTGGTTTTACCACTCCTCCCCTGCCGATACAATAACCTTTCCTACCGAGAGGTAATGAACACTAAGAAACCCGTTATCACAAAATTTTCCCCTCAAGAAATCATCATCCGGGTCTGAACCAGCGATCTTCGACATCAAAATCCACTTAAACACGATTACCAGTGCCTCGTCGAAGCCATGTCTCATAAAAACTTGGAGCCGATCCATTTATAAAGTTGTGTTATGTGATTGCGTAGTGTGTTTTAATGGTTTTATGGTCAGTGTAACCACCCGCTAAACATTCGCTGATATCGGGAGCAGGTGGTCGAGGGCGAAACTTTTCCAAACTCGAGAGTTCGTTCACGTATGGCAGTAAAAGTTCCGTAAAAAAAAAAGGCGTGACCATAAAATACCCACTGAGCAAGGAGAAAAAATAAAAAAAGAATTTCCACCGGCAGGCCGTCAGATAGGTTAGGGTCTGAAGCCGATCTTTTGTTTCACATGCAAAAAACGACATTGAGATCGATGAGGTTTATAGATGTCGTAATGTATTATTAAGAATGCGCAATATGCTTTAACTTGACTAACATTGAACTAAACATTCTAATCTTTCCGTCATCATACTTGTTCCTTTATTGACTTAAATACTTCGTTGCATTTTTATTTATTTATTTATTTATTTATTTTATTTTATTTTTTGCTAACTAGAGTTGTCAATATCAATGGCGTGCCTCTAAAAGACATCTGGAACACAAAAGATCCACAACGCTTGGCTAGAGACCAATGTTGTTCATTTCATTACTACTCACAAGCCATTTAGTACTTATTTTTAAAAATAAAGCATTTAAAATTAACTGGTATAACCGAACAACTGTAAATGTTAACATTGCAATTGACGGTCCAATAAGATGTCCACTAAATGAATAAATTGAAAAATAGTCACAGAAATAGATGAGAAATTTATTTCACGCTATCCCTCATACGAGGGCTATTAATTAGTGGCAACACGATTATATGTACACTAGTGTTTCTCGCTTATACACACGTTAAGGTAATACACAAACTTTCTCACAGTAAATGGACTCGTCTGCGTATGCGATGTGTTGCGAAGAATAGCGTCATCTGTGAGAGACCGGTCTGAATGCATGAGAAAAATTGCACCGCGATGGGTTCCGCACCATTTGACAGAACTGCAGAAATGGCAACGATACGATGCTGCTCAAAAACACTTGGAGTGGTATGAGAGTGAATTGGAGGTCTTCCTACGCCGTATCATGATGATAGATGAGAAATGGGATTGTGAGAGCCCAAACGAAATAGCGTCATTATGGATCCCCACGAAAGTCAAAAGAACCCAACAACAACGACTCTGGTGTACGACTGTGGCATCCGCTTCCGAGCTGTTCCCGAAGTTCTGCAAGCGACAGACTACTCCATTCGCACTACTCAGAGAACAGGCGCTGCTACAGGTGAAATACGGCTTCAACATTGAGGAACTACATCGGCGGTAGAGGTTCATAGAGGTATGTCTTTTGTATCGGTTATAATTAATTGTTGACAATAATAAAGAAACAGCCCTCGTAGAAGAAAATAAGAAAGAAAATTTCATATATTGGGATCAAACCAGGTCAATGGCTCAGTGGTTCGAGGGTCGGGGTGACTATCCGAAGATCTCTAAGGGGCATATCACAATTCGGCAAAAAGTCTAATCCAAGCTGTAAATATTTTTTTTCTGCTTAATCTATAACACGCTAACCATTTTTGCGGAAAGGTACGCCATAATCTAGCAATATCCGTTATTTTCCATAGTACAAAAATGATGGATTAAAATTAAGAAAATATGGACAGTTAAAGCTTAGTACAGTTTACATACGAGGATTATTTTTTTCAACCTCTGATGGGACATAAAATAAACAAAAGTGTGAATAACAAAATGATTTTGTTACCAGGAGTCAACTACAATCAAAGTTACTTTTCGACTAGTCACCGTAAAGATTGAGACATTTGTCATCATACTGGTGGACCAGTTTTCCAATATAGAAGTTCCCGCCAACATGTTGAGATACGTCTCCAGGGCGTTTTGAAGCTTGAATCTCCAGAAAATGCACAAACATTTCACTATGGTAAATCTCCTTCTCTTTTGAACCACTTTGATCAACTCGCTGAACAACGTTTTCACTAGCGACAGACTTGCGTCCTTGTCCACCTTCATCATGAACTTCAGTTCGGCCATCTTTAAATTTCTTGCACCATTGCACCATTTTCGCACAACTACGTCATTCATACACTTTGCATCATATACGCAAATTTGTCATTTCTAAAACTTAACGAGATCACTGATTGCTGAACTTCATACAAAATATCCATAATTGTCCCATTTTCAACGCGTCTGATTATGCCCTTCAAAGTTTCTTTCACAATAATGTGCATTTCTTCAGACTTCTGCATTGGTCATTGGCACTTCAGGAACTTTGACATGGATCACGTATGCAGATCTTTTTAACTTTGGGTTCTATCAGTTGAGAGGTCTTTCCGATATTTTGATTGTTGTGTATTTGAAGGGTTCCCCCAAGTTTATTTCTTAGTGGTCTGATTTCTCTGGAGAGCTGAAGCAACGCCACCTAAAAAACAAGGCCTTCTCACTGCTTCCTGACTGCGTCATCAAACGAGGGCTGACAATCCAACTTTCATTGTTTCAACAAACGAAAAAAATACTGATTACAAAAAGTGTTTTTTCGTTTGTTTTAAACATTGATGCTTGGATTGTCAGCTCTGGTTTGATGACGCAGTAATCAGGCTTTGTTTTTTAGGTGGCGTTGGCTGAAGTCAATGATCAAGGCAGCTGTGTTTGCATCTTCCACTTTTTCCAGCAACACAGTTGCAACAAGCTTGTTCTATTTCTCGTGATGTATTTCATTGAAATGAAAATATTTACTTTAATTAAATTATAAAATTAATATAATATTTTTAATAGGGCTTATTAAATAGGTAATAATTTTCACATTTACTATATATTGACTATGCCTACTAAAGGGTGTCCCAAAATGAACTGACATTTTGAATTTGCCGCTAATTTTTCCTGGTACAACCAGAGTAGAGCTTTTTATAGGCCTTCATTATTAAATACTGAGGTTAAATTATGCAAAAGTACACAATCGAACAAGGTGTAGAAATTGTAAAAATTCACTTTAAAAATGGTGAAAATTTTGCGGAAACTGTTCGCAGATGTCGCACTTTCTTTGGTCACCGTAATGCACCTTCTACTATCGGCTTTGACACAAGATCAAAATTAATGATATGGATTTGGAAAACATGTGGTTTCAACAGGACGGTGCAACATTCAAGAAAAATTTATTGGAAGTTATTGCAAGAAAAATTTAATGGTCGTGTTAACGAGGTGATGTGAATTGGCCGCCAAGATCATGTGACTCGGCACCGTTAGACTTTCTTCTCTGGGGTTATCTTAAGGATAAAGTGTACGTCGATAAACCACAAACTATTGAGGACCTCAAAGATGAAATTCGACACAACATAGCCGAAATTTCCCAGCAAATATCTCAACATATTATGGCAAATTTCCTCAGAAGAGTGATTGGTTTAGTTTGTTTGGTATTGACGTGTTTTCAACTGCTATGGTCATTTCAGGACGGCGTTATGGGGGCCGCAAATTTTGCCTCGCAAGGGTTCTTTAACGTGCAACCGGCAAACGACTACACGGGACCAACGGTTTTACCTCCCTTCCGAAGGAAATGCGTGATCTCAAGATTTTCTCCCTAAAAAAATCCTCGTCGTCCTCGGCCGGGGTCGAACCCGCGTCCTCGGGCATCAGAAGCGATCACGCAACCACTGAGTCACCGAGGCCGATCAAAAGAGTGAATTTGTGCTAACAAAGTCATTTGTCAGATAGTATCACACATAATCTCCATGTTTTTACTATCTTATAAAGCAAAAGTATTATAAACTAGAAGCGAACCAACACCACCTCTACTCAAAGCCTGAGCGCGAAAATTTCATACATTGTAACATCATCATAAAAAGTCATCTTTAATCGCATTTCTACCAATAATAAACTCTAAATTATGACTTCGTATCATGGTGTAACAATGTATGACGTTTCCGCGCTCAGGCTTTCTCTTTAGGTGGTGTTGAGCGAACCCGCCCGATTGTATAATCGGGAAATAACCCATTGTTAGATTTTTTCTTTGTTGTGACAACGTCCACCGTCGCTGATTTTATATAAATGATTGGCCAATGAAAAATGTGTTTTATTAAAAAATTAAAATGTCAGCTCAATTTGGGACACCCTTTATTTGTCACAATCAACTATGTTGACATGCCGTGTGAAAAATAAATTGTAATGGCGGAATGGTACATTCGAACAGGCCTACCACCAAGTCATGAAGCGAATTCAAAATAGAAATAAAAAAATTTCTGTTGGGAGGGGGGTTAGGGGTCCTTAAAAACTTTAATTACTCCAAAATGGGTCTTCGCAACCAAACAGTTTATTTTCAAAAAAGATTCGTCTCAATGAGAGGAGGCCGTTCATGTCGTTTTTATTGTATTTGGGTCGATAGAATGAATGCTTCTGCCATTTTTTAATTTTTAGAACTTACCCAATTGACATAAAAAATGCGCCAAGGTATAATTACCCTCTAAATATGTGTAATTTTTATTCGGTTGCGCTATTTGCCGTTTCGGAGGAGTTAGCTACATAAAATTGATTACGAACACACATCCGTACATACGTAAAGAGGGAAATTTTTTTGTCAAAATTTCAACATATCTTTTCGAATCATGAGTTTTCTAGTCGATTTCAGAAAAAAAATGTTTGAGTTTCGGAAACGAACACATGGGCCTTCACTCTTGGTGAGCGGTAGGTCAATTAACAAAACATACTTGAAACAGGTTTTTTTTTTTGTTTTTTTTTACTTATTAATTACAATTCGGTATCTTTGAGTACTGAACATTATGCTTTCCGACTTGAGTCCGAAAGAGTATACAGTATCTAATAACTCCTTACTTTTAGGATCTCATTACATTACTGAGAATACTAAAAGCGGGCTGGTTTTATTGAAGCTTTAACGGGCTGGTTTTCGGCTTTAAACTGGCTACTTTTACAAAAGAAAAGGAATAAATGAATAAATAAAATTATATTAATTACGGAATTATAGTTTAACTCTATAAAATTTCTTAATAATAAAATTGATATATTTAATAAGGAGGACGAAAATAGAATTTTTTTTTTCCAGAGTTAGCAGTCATCCGTGTTAAACATTGTAGAATGCAACTTGTCAACTCATTCACTTTTCATATGCCTGTCGGTCTTCTATGATAATGCTCACGTGATGCAAAAAAAAATGAAGAAGAAAAAAACAGGAAAGTGTTAAATTTTTAATTTTTTGAATCGAATAGGCCGTCTGATCGATGACACCATAGCTCTGCTGACGTCATCCATCGGCGCGACCCTATCGCACGTGCGACAGAAGCTGTCACTATGGAGACGAAACGTTTTCGGCCAAAAATATGCCGTGGGCCTGCCCTCATTACACCAAGCCTGATAATTACGAAATTAACTCACAATTATGCAGGCGGGCAATTGAGGACCTAGGCTCAGTGATTAGAGTAAAGCCCTCTGAATGACTTTCGGTAATTACACTCATTGGGTAAGGGCTCCAGTTGGAAACAGCGACTTAACCGGTATTTTATGAGCGCTTGCCGTAATTACCACATGGAAATGGGGCTTCGCTTTCCAAATTTCAACGTTTTTCCCCCCAACTCTTTTCCTCTCTTTCCTTCCTTCCTCTTCACTCCTCTTTTTTTTTTTTTTTTCCTAAAACATTTACATCCCATTTAGAGAAAACGAATAAACGGAACAGTATAGTACATTAGAGGAGAAAGCAAAATAAGAACTCGAGAAAATAAAAACTATACTACCTGGACGAAATTAACACGCATTTTAAGAACCTTTCAAGGGCCCTTTCTCTCTTATTGCATTTGCTTCCTTATGCATCGGAAGTACAAAAACAAAGCTTAGTGTCAAAAGTAAATTTAAAAAGAAAAATCGAAAACGAAATGCATTTGATATTTAATAAGAAAAAAAGAAAAAAGAAAAAACTTTTTGGTCGAGTCCTTGTCTTGGTTTGACGTAAATCCTAAAAGCGCGGAGAGGTTCTTATTCCATAACTATTGCCGCCGCTTAAGCTCCCAACTTTGCACTGCCACGGTCAATGACTAATTAATTATCAGATTTGGCACGAGCTGGGCACTTTCCATCCGAATAAGTTTTCGCATTACCTTCTTTTGCCCTGGCTTCCCCCTCTCCTTTTAACTTCGGGTCTATGTTATCTGTCATGCACAAACCATTGAATTACCCAGTGTGTCCAAATTGAATCTCACTCAAACGTAATTACAAATTTAAACTAACGCCCTCTCTCTCTCTTTCTGTGTTCCCTTTCCTCTCTATCTCTGTCGCCCCCCTTCAAAGACTTTTTCCTGCATAAAATGCAAGAAACTTCATTATAACACTCTGAACTTTTCCAATATCCCCAAGCCAACCATTTTGCAACACTTCTGAGGACTTTTTAAGCGATTATAACTTCGGTAGGATTCTGTAACTTTTTCACTTTGATTTTTTTTATACTTCAAAAACAACTTAAACTTAGAGAGAGAGAGAAAGTTGATAATTAACAAAAAACAAGTATCATTGCATTTATTTCTCATAAATTAGGGAACAGTAAATGAGAAAGAGAAATGAAGAGAGAGAAAAAAGTATAAACAAATTTAAAAAAAATCGATCTCATTCTTCTGTTAAGGGCCTTCAATTTAATGAAAAATTTAAACATGGAAAATGAGAGAATGGATAATAAATAAAATAATTATTCCCATGAAACATTTTGAATAACGATAAAAAATAAATGCTAAGTGAATTAGAAATTTTCATAAAACATAACGAAAAGGATTTGTGTCTATTTTTGAGAACGGAAAAGCACCAAGACGGGTAATAAGATCATACTGGATACTTTAATAACTGGCTGACGCGTTTCGAAGTTCACTTCATCGACATGACACTGTCGCTGAAGTAATTTTCCAGTCAATCATTAAATTATTCCATAATGCTTTACTATCTGTGTTTCTTTTTATATAATTTTACAGCAATATAAGACCCGTCATAATGTCCTATTTTAGAGAAACTTTTTTTAAAATCATTTTATTATTTACATTTGAAAGACACACTAAAAATTAAATTTCATAGAATTTGGGTAAGTAGCGACTTACAGGTTAACCTTGCAATGAAGGAACAAGTACACGCAGCGAGCACGCCATATGCAGGCACGGCTGAAATATAGTTCCTAGCATTTTTTTTTAAATATAACTATACAGTAAATATTTACGGTTAAAATCATTTACTCTTCATATTTACAAACTTAATACATAGCTCTCCAGGCCTTTTCATACTTTTTATTTAATAACGCATGCGTAGACACCTTTTCGGAACTATATCTTATGGCTACCATGCCGATTTCCACGTCGTCGCTATTCAAGTCACACACCATCAGCAAGTCAAATGAAGCAATTAGTTTTAAATGTTTACGCAATATTGCGTAAATAATATCCAAACAAGATATTAATCCTCCCGAGAAGGGTATATGAAAGTAGCGGACGCCCTGAAATCATCTATTTTTACCCTTTTATCTCACTTTTTAACCCTCCCTCCCCAATTTTTTAAATCGGAAAAATTGATTTTTTCGAACGTAGTATTTAGAAAGTGTAAAAGAGCTCTATATTCTTTCGTTTCTCATCATTTCCGATCGAATGACAAAAAAACCAACAAAACAAAACAACGGACAGTAAAACAGAAATGGTGCAGGAAGTACAGAAACTGGACTAGTGAGATGTGGAGCCACTTTGTTTTCAGTGACGAGTCTAGAGTTTGCATAGGAACTGGAGATGAA
>JAHWFO010002284.1:6959370-7001883 GCA_023313115.1 Rhysida immarginata
TAGAAATTGATTTTCTGGAACATACTGTAGTATTTAGAAAATATAAAAGAGCTCTATCTTCTTTCGTTTCTCATCATTTCCGATCGAATGATATATTATGCAATATATTGCCATAGTTCTAAAGTCCAAGCAACTACCACCTCCATAACTCCGACCCCATTGTGACAATTTGGCCCAAACTTCATAGTAATGGAGATCTTGCTTAGAGGAATCTGCATACCGAATTTCGCATCAATACAGGTAGACCTTTTGGTTTCCTCTAATTTCCACCCCCGAAATTCTGACCCCAGTGGGCTAATCAAAACCAAACTAAATAGTGAAGTGCACATGCCCATAGTAATTTCAACCTTCTACCTCAAAAAATCTGGAAATTATGAAGGGGACGGACAGACGGACATTGTGAAACCAATAAGTAGCTCCATTCTTCCGCTACTTAATAATTCTATAGCAAGCAATTGTCTTGTCTTTAGAGTGAGTTTTCTTATTACCTACCCGCTTTTCCTTATTGATTTCGCGCATTGATACAATGATCTCGCAACTGTAATTGTCCCTTCATTGCAGGTTAACCTGCCCCGAACTATAGACTAAAAATTAATTTCACAGAATTAAATTTCGCAAAATTAAATTTCACTAAAATTTTTCCCACTAATAAAGTTTTGCAAACATTCCAAGAATGAGATTCAGCTGTGACGCAAAAGTATTTTTAAATTCGAGAATTTAAAGTTTAGCTGAAGTTCCTAATAAACTACGGAAATTCATTTAATTCCTTCCAAATTAATGAACGGATATATATATATTTAGAGAAAGACGAGACACAAGAACCCTGGAATACAATAATTAATAGTTATTAATAACAATACAAAACGAATAAAAAATAAGATAAGATAAACAAAAATAATTAATCAAAAATCAAAATTAATTTAATTGCTACGTCTATTTATTGCTCAATTTTCACTTCAAAATATAAAGCAATTCCAATTTCCCAAGTAATACTAATTGCTTTATGGAAACAACTGTGCGTCTTTCTCGTTGGCCTTGCGTACGACTTTACTGACGTCGTTTATTTATTGGTCGTAGCCAACGAGAAAGACAGGCCCCGGCGCGGAAAAGTCATCTGACCATAGTGGTCCGGCCAACAATACAACCTTCATTGTTTCCAATAAACGAAAAAATACTGATTGTTATAATCCAAGATGGAAACAGTGACTTTTACATTGTTACTCGGAATACTATGGTCAGGTGACTTTTTCCGCGCAACACCTCCTATAAAGAAAGCCTGAAACGTCATACATTGTTACATCATCATTAGTCGTCCAAATTTAGGGCTTATTATTGGCAGAAACACGATTAACAAAGGACGACTTAAGATGATGTAACAATGTATGACATTTCAGTGCCGAGGCTTTCTTTATAGGAGGTGTTGACCGGGGCCTGTTTTTCTCATTGGCTACGTTTATTAGTGTAATAAGAATAATTGTAGGCTATGTCTCGACCATACCCTACTGCAATGGAAGATTGTAGGTTATGCCTCGACAAAACGATCATGACGTCAACAATGCTTGAAAGATAAACAGAAAATAGCATTTTACAGTAGAGCGTCGATTATCCGAACGTCAATTATCCGAACCAAAAAAAAACCCACAAAATTTTCGTCCGCCTTCCACATTATGCAAAGAAAATGAAATTTTTTACTCATCAACTATATGTCTTGAATTTGAAAATTTTTAGGTCTACAATATATCCACACTCTTCTTATGCTTAACGGAAAGAAAACTAGTACAGATGTATACGTGTTTGATTATCCGAACAAATCGATTTTCCGAGCCACCTTGGTTTTAATTCGTTCGGATAAGCGACACTCTACTGTATTCATTCTTGACTCGACACGACGAATCGATTGTTATATGAAATGCCATATCTTGATATTCTTAACGATCACTGCTAGCGCATGTGCAACTGACTTGAAAGGGTCCACGAAATACCCTGAAAAGTTGCTACAGCCGAGCTACAGATCTTGATAATCATATTGCTGAAAACAAAATTCGAAAAAGTACTGTTCAAGTTATCGGACGGTCGGACGGATAAACGTACAGATTAAGCGTGCATTTTTTAAGTAGCTTTTAGCTAAAGCTCCTAATAAAAGACAGACTTTGAAACATCAAACTAGTTGTCTGTTGGACACGTTAACATCTGAGATATTTGTGTCCTTCGTGAAAAGTATATTTCTCCAAAACTAAAAATTCTAAAATAGATACAAACCTAAAAAATAAGTTTGAAAAGGCTATTTAAAACCAATCCAATTAAAAACCGCTATTAGTCAACTTTACGTCAAACCAATAAGACCATAATCATCCATGGCACTGTCACTTTGTCATATGAAAAAAGTGAAATGGGTGAACAAATTAAAGATTATTATGTCGAGAAGATTCGAAGCGAACTCGAAATCAATGTCCATGGTCAGAATCTCAGCCAAGAAATTTCTTTCTTATCTTTCCATGCTGTTGCCACTTTTTATTATACTATTCTACTGTAGAACTTCTATATAAGTTTTGATGACTAACATCTTTCCTTTGAGTGTTCGTTCTTATATTCTTCTCAGCTTATGATGCGGAAAACCTTTACAAAAAGATTGAAAAGATCTTCTCCGAATATTCCTTTACATTATACAATAAGTCGTGTTTGAGAGGAAACTTTGTGAGCACTTTAAACCAAACAGACGAAGGGGCGTCTAAGTTAGTTCGCGTTTACAAAGAAATTCGAAAATAACAGATAAACTAACTTCAAAAAAACTAACAAAGGAAAATGGGATAAATAAATTTCATGACGAATCAAGATAAAATATCCATTTCGGTTTAAAGATTTTATTTTATTCCGAAATTCACAGAAATCTCTATACTATTGTAATGAAATAGTTAAATATAAATCTTCAATAAATCATAGTAAATATACCGGTTTCCCTGAATATAAACTTCTATTCTGTCATCTGAAATAAATTTGTTATATTTCGAAGCAAATTCATTAAAATTTATTTTCCTTGATTCAAATGAAAATTCCGATTAATTCTTTGATTCAAATGAAAATATATTGAACTCTCGCTTTAAGCAGTAATTGAAAAAAAAAAGAAATATCTCAATATTTGACTCTTCCATTTCTTTTTAAACGCATGACATGAATATAATAAACTAAAAGCCTTCGCAAAAGTTACAAATAATACATTTAAAGCTATTCTCTCATTCCTGGCTTCCTTAACTCAATTTTAGCCATTAATAAATAGGAATCGTTGATACGTTGAACACATTTGTTACTCAATTTAAAGTTCCGAATAGCCCCGTATAAGTAGTAGATGTCTTCAACCAAATTTCTTGTTACTTCTTTTTTTTCGCCCTTCTCTCTCTCTCTCTCTTCCTTCCTTTCACTGCTTCTCATAGTTCGTCTAGTTCTTCTTCACGTCTCTCTTTCTTTCTCTCTTTCCCATTTCCATTTGTTCTTTTGCCAACGCCTTCCGCTAAGTGCCATTTGCATGTCAGGCTGACTGGCCTTTCCACTCAGGCGCACCACCAAACTGACAGTGCACGAAACTCGAGAAGTCTCTTAGCAGCATGACAATCACCTAGCGGTGGATCTTCTTTATTGCGACAGAGAATAAGGTTTCTTCGCTCCCAAAACCCCCACCACCCACCCATCTCATCCTTTTCAACCCACCCACCGAAGCACATACCCCTTCTTTCCTCCCACCTTCACTAAAGAAAACGACATCCAAGTGAACGAGGAAAAAGTTCCCGCGACAGTTCCCTTCCATTTCTACAGTGAATGAAACTCAAATGCCGTGTTTGTAGCATATCAATGGCGCACGCTTTAAATCAACTTTTTATTAAAACCGCATTTCAAACGCGTCGTTGCCACGTTTACTTTTTTTTTTTCTTTTTTGTTAAAAGAAGTAGGCGTTCGATTCCATAAACGACAAAAAAAAGGTAAAAAGGAAATTCAGGGGTTACGAAAGATATTTAATTTATTATTAGAAAAAATAAAAGTCAATGCTCGTAATAAATTTTGCAGTGAATTTTTTAAAAATGGGCTTTACTCAAAACTTGACTGAAAATAAAACAAAACTTGACCGAAAATAATATCGTACGTACTGATTTACAGTCTAGTTTACTTAGTTTACAACTGATTTACTAATTTACAACTAATTTACAACTGATTTACTTAGTTTTTCCTTGTACGCTCAACTTTTTCTGTGTTATTCACGGAATATTTAAATTTGCAGAGTTTTAAAACGCAAGGACTTAAGTTTCAAAACGCAAAGTTTTCTCACAAAAATCACACCGGAATAGATAGCTTCCTGACTGTTCCAGAGATGGGATGGCATCTTTAGGATTTCCTAAAAGTGCTTTCAAAGTATTTCCATTTTTGAATGCAATCTTTAAGTTGCAAGCGCTAAAAATCTGCTCCAGGCCCTTAGTTAATTGTGGATCATAAGCAAGACCAATAGGGCTTGTGGTCTCTGGAGTTAACTTCATGCAATCCTTGCTACTTAAAAGAAGCTTATGCCAACGGAGTAAGTTGTCGACAATGTTAGCGGAAAGGCCATTCAACCTTGCTATAGCTTTAATGGTAATTCAATTCAGTTTGGCACCTTTGTTCGGATAGAGAAACATTAAGAAGACGGTGGATTATAGCGTGGAAGGTAGTACTGTATGTTCATAATATAGCAATGATTGTTGGTGGGTTTTCTATAAATGTCGAATTCTGTGTTGATAAGAAAACCACCGTTTGGAGAACGTCCAAGGCTGTTCTCCAAAGGAAATATTTTATAAAATCATGGTCTGGGGATATTTTAGCCGACAGATATCGGTAAGGTATGCATCCTTAATGATGTAAAAGTGAGCAGTGAAGTTTACTATGAGATGATGGAACCAAGTGTGGAGTTTTTCCGTATGGTGACTTAGTGTCGTTTACAGGACAATGAGTCTGCCCTTATTTCGAAAGCAACCAAAGCATTTTTCGCCGTAAATATTGCGTTGTTTCATAACTATTGGCCGATTTCGCTTAGGCTACTTTGCATGACCCCCTACGGTGCGTAACATTACAGCAGGAATTACGACAACCCCTACCAACAAAGTAGGACTGGTCCAAAAGTTTCTCCAGTATTTGTACGTGTAGCGGGGCAGACATTAACGTTATGAAGCAGCGCGATGTCGGGCTAGTGATTTTTCCAAATACAAACTTGGACGGAATGTGAGGAAAACCGTTGCTAATGTTAATGGATAATGGGGTTCCTGTATGACGAGTGACAGGATTTTCCGTAGATTATTAGCGAAGTTTGGCGCCGGTGATATGAACATTAATCGTAAGCTAGTAGACGAGCGTCCGGTAAGATGCGATACCAAAGAGTTACGGCAGAAAGTGGAACACCAGTGACGAATCAATAGCGATGTGTACGGCTGTCAGCTGGACAAATGCCATCAAAAAATTTTTCAATGTATGTCTAATTTTTTTTCAATTTTTTTTTTGTATGCATTAATAATCAGAGTGTATAATTGATACTTTCACAATTTCAAAAGGCTAGAACTCCAGTGTACAAAAACTCAAATGCCACGTAATATCTAATGGGTCATAACCGTAGCCGACGTAAAAAACAAGCCCCGGCAATGAAAATCATAAGAAGAATCACCCAAAATTGTTTTACCTAATAGAATGTTTGAAGATTGGCCATAAAGCAATCAATGAACTACTTTACCTGGATGGACGTCACCGATTGACTCCTTTTCTATGAGAACCTACTACACTGAACACAATCAATGCCTATTGATTTCTTTTATGCATAAATAACCTCTCTCCCTGCTCTGTATATACACGCTGAGGAAGATGACTTAGTCATCGAAATATACATTCGTGTATGCTATTAAAACAATTTTTGTGGAAAAGTGTTTTTAGTTCTTTTTAAAGGATTTTTCATGCACAGTTTCTGGTGACCCTTCTTATTAGAATGTGCTCATAAAACTGACGAGTCATAATTTTTACGATAAAAAGTTTTCATCTATAATTAATTCAAAATCAATGTCCAAAAGAAACAGAAAGAAACTAAAAATGGAAAGTGGGGGGAGGGGGTCTTTTAAAGATCGGACGATAATTCCCTCTCTCTCCCTCTCTTCCCGCCTCCTCGATCCCCGTAACGTGTTGAAGGTGGTCGTCGTCGCTGCTATTGACAGGCGACCGATGGCGGATGCCAATAAAAAATCACGGGCCACCGCCACGAACCATCCGTCAAAGCGATGATTTGCGGCGGGCGGGTGGGAGGGAGGTTTGGGTTCGCCGAAGTCTTCCAACATTCAAATTGGGAACTATAAACCGTTAGAGAAAGGTTGCCGAAGAAAGGGAGGAAACAAAGGTGTTCATATTGGAATAAGAAGTTCTTCCAACTATCGATTCGTGTAGGCTTTTTTATTTATTTCAAGTTTTTCCCAATGCTAACGCTATTTTCTTTTGTTGATTTTCTTTCGAGAAACAGTAAAGGTGACTTTGATCGATATAGAAAATTATTTTATTTCTTCCCGGTGAAGTTACTGTTATTGGACCAATAAACAAAGCGTTGGTCGAATATCACAAAAATTTATTGTAAAAAAAATTTAGAAGATATAAAGCCGTAACGTTCAGATTTTATATTAATCCGAAACAATTGACGCAACTAAAATAAAGGACGCGACAAAGGTAAACAATTAAAATTTTCCTTTCTTTTTAACAATATAACACAGCGTTAATTAAAGTTAATTAAAGTCATTACCACGCAAATTCGCTAAAATTTTCAAATTTTCAAATTTTCAAATTCAGAGTTTACATTGGCTATTAAGATCAGTGACCAATAGTAATTCGTTATCTACTTCAATTCTACAGGTGGGAAATTCGAAAAATAGCTCTATAATTTGTTTGATGCATGTAATAACTATTAATAAACAGTGTGATTAAGATTCCTAATGAATAGGGTAATAGCGCCGACGAAGCGAAAATAGACAATCGCGGAGGTCGAAGAAGCCAATGCGAATCCAACGGAGTATGAAAGTCGCAGGATTGATTGTTATGCTGAGTTCGTGGTCCAAAGTCGTTTGAAGATCTTCGAAGCGTTATTGGTGCATTGCAAGATACTTTTCAGGAGGCTGCAAAAACCCTAGGGCTGCTAGATGACGATGAAGAATGGCATCGTTGCATGCGTGAAGCAATTGGTTTTCAGATGCTTCGACAACTCAGACATCTATTTGCAATCATTTTAGCGTACTGCAATCCCCGGTAACCTAGGCGAATGTGGAATAATTGTGCAGACGCGTTATCTGAAGTCTATCAGCATCAATTCAACTCAGATGCAACCAATTTTCGAGTGTTGTATCTCACATTAAGAAATCTTGACCAATATCTGACGAACAATGAACGCCGACTCAAGGATTATCCAGAGATGCCTCAATTGCGTCAGTTCGCTGATCAAAAAGTTGAAGTGCTCCAGGATTCAAACTCACTGGTGTTGTTTGGGGCTGCATGCATACACCCAGACAAGATTGCAAGAGTTGGTGGATCAAGCGTCGCTCTTAAATGAATAGCAGCTGATTGTGTACAATTGGTATTAAATGCGGTATTCAACGAGACGCCAGAAGGGAGACTACTTTTCTTGGACGGTCCTGGAAAAACTGGTAAATCATTTTTGCTGGAAAAAAGTGCTGTCAACTGTTCGATTGGAAAGTAAGATTGCGCTGGCAATGGCAACGAGTGGAATTGCAGCACTTCAATTAATGGGCGGACGAACGGCACATTCAATTTTCAAGGTGGGCCTGGACTTAAATGTGACTTCAACCTGTAATACCCCCATTCGGTCGCAAAATGCAGAGTTGCTATGCAAAGGCGGCTTCCTGGACTTGTGAGTTACTAAATGTATTGCCTTTTATATAATCTATGGGTGTTTAATGTTGCTTATTGCCTCTGCTCGGTTGCGCCGGGCACAACACTCTTGTTTTGTTAAATTTTTTAAATTTAACTTCGAAAGTGGCAAAGATAGCCGAAACGCTCGTCAGTCCTTACAATAAAATAAAATAATGCATAAAAAGACCAGCCAGTTATTTAATTCTAAGCTGCAATACAAAAACCTTATTCAAATGATATATTTTTAAATGGTCCATCATAAATGTAAACATGATACTGTAGTATCTTTCAAAAGATCTTAAGAATACATTAGAAAATTATACAAATTTATAAAAAAAATCCAATTCAATTACCTATCATAAAGCAAAACTTGCGCATGTCTTAACTATATAATAAAATGCCTTATTATTCGTAGCATTTACTAAAATCCAAACGGATATTAACATGAACTAACTTGCTCCGTTTGCTTTGTTTATCTTGCAGAAACGTGTTTTAAATGTACTGCTTAATGCATTTTAGATTTCGAAGGAAGCCAACGAGGTTGTGGTTTAATTGGAATCTGATCTCGGGGCTGAGATTTGATTAGTTCGTCAGCTTAAAACTTCACCAAAGGACTGGCATGTTGGAGATTCAGTAGATTAGAGCCAGAAGCGAATGCTGTGGAAAGCCAAGCTTCTGGAGCAAGAACTCATCAGTTATGGACGACAGAAATCCATTTTTATCACCGTTTCCGCTTAGCATAGGTAATGGGTTTCCCCCTTCAGGGGCTCATCCATCAGCGGCAAACGCAAGCCGACATCAGCACACAAGGCAACGGGAAAAAATGGAAGGAGAAGGTGGATGGGAAAAAAAAATGGGAAAAAGACGAGGGAAAGGGGTATGGGAAGTTAAAACAAAAAATCCGACCCTTCTGCCCCACTCCTTTCTCCACCTCAAACCACGTAATGAAGACACACTCTCCTTACTCTTGGAATAAAACAGTCAACAAGCCTTTTATCGACGCAGTTTCTCTCACTAAACAAGCAATGTATTTGATGGTTGGTTCTAAAGTAGCAATTGACGCTAAGTTCTTTTAAAGTATATTTACTAGTTTTAAATCAATCAATTTAGGATTTCGTTTACAATATTCTTTATCGACATAAAATTCAAACAGGGTGCCGATGAAACTTGAGCTCTACAGCGATGAAATTCAAAAACAAGCTCCACATAATTTTTTCGTACTTTGTTATCAAATTTAAAAAGTTCTGCCATCTTCTAGTCATGGATAAAAACATTTTATTCAAAAGGCATTCAAATTTATTATTAACAAATCAGGTAAACTATTTGTGCGTTTTGAGAGTACGTAGCAGTTAAAATATTAGTTTTTGTACTAAAATTAAAAAAAACCAGTTGAGAATGCGTGATACCGCATTACCATAACGATGTTGATTACAAGGATCGTTCTGTTGCCAATTTTATTTCCATTTTTTTATTTTTTTTAACTTCAGATTCGGATAGAGCATCAACAGTAAGCAAACGCTTTAATAGGCACACATGTCCATTTGGGAACATGGCCAAATTAGTGATTAAAAAATTAAAATTTTGGTCCTTCGATCCAGATCACAGCACCAAAATTTAAATATTCTAATTTGGCCAAGTCCTCTAATAGAAAGGACATGTGTGCAACATATTTGAAACTAATTTGTCGGCAACTTTGTAACTAATTTTGAAACTTCCGAATCCGATTTTTACGGTGTTTCATTCTTCTATCGATCTCAGTTTCCGAGATATTTACTCTTAAAATCAGGGAGTCATTTATGGGACACCCTGTAATAATTGCTTACTCTGGCTTAATGATTAATCTCTCGATTTTTAAAGATTTGCTCGGCTTGCTTATCTAAAGATTCATTCTGCTTAAGATCAACCAAAATATTCGACAGATCCTCAAATGTAAAATAAACGCACTTTGAATGAAGGCTTGTTAAAACAAATTATTTCTTGAATTTTATGATGCACATATGGTTACGGTTATGGCTAAACAAGTTTGAGAAGCGATCAATAATTGTTCGTAGGTCATTTTGCGCTCATAAACAGGACTTACAGTTTAACACAAATCCTGAGCAATTCCACATGGCTATTATCTTTACACCTTCCTGGTACAATCTTTGCGCCCAAGAAGAGATTCGAATCGATATACAGGGAGATCCAAAAAGTCAGGAAAAACTTTAAAACTCAATAATTCGCACACGAACACAGATAAAAAGATTCTATTTGCACAGAAACAATTGAAATCAGATTGAAGTCAGATTTTTTTCATTGTTCGGTTTTTGGCCAACAGATGGCGTTTTCAGTTTACAGACATCAGTTTATGTACATTTTCAGATGCTATAAAAAGAGCAGCACTCACTGCAAACGCTATTTCGGAAGCAGATAATGATAGTTGTTCCGTCTCACCATAACGAAATTGCAGACATAGAAATGGTGTCATTAATACAAAAAGTCCTCTCAGTTAAACTTTATCATCAGAATAAGGAAAGCGCCAGTGCGGCATCGATGATGCATGGAATGCGAGATGGTAAAGCACCTATGACGGGGATGGTAAAGCACCTATAAAAGTGTGCTGCTCTTTTTATACCATCTGATACGGGGATTTGAAGCCCTAGGTTCTGTGGCTACACGTCCAAGAAGTGGCCGGCCCTCAACATCCAGAGCTGTCGCCCACTGCTGTCGAGTTTTCTGGGCACGGGAAATGTAGTGTCGACAAGTGTCCCGAAGGATTGGCATTTCGTACACTAGTATATGGCGATCGCGGCAAATTATCCTTAAGCGATTTCCGTACAAGTTGCAACATAATCATGGACTGACACCTGACGACTTCATCACTCGCCAAGATTTCGCTAATTAGGTATTCAATAAAATGGCTCACCATCACGACTATCTTTTCACTGTGCTTTGAACCGATAAAGCGCATTTCACACTTTCTGGCAGTGTTAACACACAATTGCCGTGTGTGGAGTACGGAAAACCAACATGCATTTGTTGAACAACCCCTACATGAGCCAAAAGTTACCGTCTGATGTGGCTTCACCGCTCATTTTATAATCGGTCCATTTTTCTTCCAGGAGTTACAGGGACTGTTCTAAAAACAGTTACCGTCATTGGTGTGCGCTATGCTAACCTAACCTAATCAACTTCATTCCAAAATTGCAAGCGCGATACAGTCACCTTTATTCAAGATGGAGTACCATCTCATTTTGCTGCGCCTATGTAAGACTGCTCCCCTCAACATTTGGGGAGAATCGTGTCCTCAGTCCATACGGTATTTTCCGCATGTTAGCGAGGTTTTTCCTTGAAGATATACTGTAGATCGTCCTATCTTCTGAAAGTGGTCTGCCTTTCCCTGACTAAATTTAAATGAAACCACAATTGCATTCTAATTTCGTGTTCACCAAACATTTCCTTTTAATATTAAGAGCCTCCTCCCTTATCATTTGCAGAATTAAGCTATAATTTATTGTCATTAATTTATAGTCACAACTTTGATACTTAATATACCTTGAAAAAATTCTGAAAATTATCCCAAAACTAAATTTTTAAAATCAAATGTTAAACTATTAACCCACGATCTAATTTAATCTTATAAGTTTAAAATGTAGTTGTAGGTAATTACAGCACAGACAACCCGAATATATGCCTCAAGATTTAATTAGTCACACCTTAAGGGTTCTCGTTGGAGTATCTGCCTGATGATGTTTTTAAAGCTAAATCATTACCATTTCCCCTAAATCCAAGCAGATACCCGGTCCATCGTAGTTCCTATTCTACTATGCCATCACAACTTGGTTCCACAGTCATCGTCACAATCGTATTGCCGTTCATGAAACGCATCGCTAGGAAGTTTTCACTATAAAGTTATAATGTTAAATTTGTGCTAATTCGACTTGATGAATCAAAGGAAAAGGACCTTTTCATTTGCTTACAGTTACCGTATTTTCGTGCGTTTAGTCCGCCCCTTCTCTAGTCTGCATTTAATAAAATATGCATTCCAAATTTTTTTTCACTTAATCCGTACTTTACAGTAAATTTGAAAGTTTAGTTAATTAATTTCTTGAAATATAAATTGTATATGAATAATCTACATACCGACAGAGAGAGGAGATTCTAAAATTTACAAATAGAGGTCATAAATGTTCAATGTGGCCTTCAAGCAATAGCTGCACGGTAAACATCTAAGAAATAAAGATGAATTAAATTGAGTCCATCATTTTGAATAACTGGATTCGACTGTATTCTAGAAAAAAATTTAAAAATGTCGAACTTTTTGCATATGATCGTCGTTAAATTTGCACACAAAGTCTGCCCCACGTATAGTTCATTTTTGGTAAAATTTCAAAGCAAAAAACATATTTAGTCCGCGGAAAATACGGTAATTGGAAAAATAAGCTGAATTTTTTAAAGCTCTAGCAAAAGTTAAAATATAATTTTTTTTTCTATATTAAAATTTTTTAAATTGGAACCTGTTAGTACTAGTGGTACAGTCAACCGTTGACAACGAGACCCCTGAAGCGGCCAGTCTATTGATGAAAATAGGTGAGCAGAATGGGGAGGGACGTTGGACGTTCTTCACTTATGTGAAGTGAGCCACGAAGATACAATTCCTCTCTCTCTCTCTCCCTTACCACCCATTTTCATCAATGGACTGGCCACTTCAGTGGTCTCGTTGTCAACAAGGATAAATTAAATTTGCACAGATTAAGATATTTATATTAAAAACTTTGTTTAGAGAATTTACATTTAAAATTCAAGATTTAAGCAAAATGAGAGAACTAGATTTAATTTGAAAGTCTACATTTTTACAACTCCCAATTACGGAGATTAACCGCCTACCCATCAGAAAGATAACTATATTATTTTGTCTGTGCTCAGAGATAAGGAAAATCCCCACCTGTACTAACGATGTAAATAAAATTCAAGGTTTAGAGACATATTTCCAGAACGCTTGAATTTTTTGTGGTTTTTTTTCTGTGTGTGTGACAAAGAAGGTGGTATGATAGGGCATGCAGTTGATCTCGAAACCCTAATTAACTCGACGACTCGGGTCTCGGACGCCCACACTAAGCGAGCATCAACAATCTTTCCTTTTTGGAAGTCTGTTTATTTCGGACAAATTACGCCACATCAACCGTATCAATCACATCAACCGTGTTTCAAGTATCAACCGTAATTTTGTTGCCCTAAATGAAAAATATGGCTCTTGCCCTAAAAAAAGATAATAAAAGGTATGTTATGAAATTATAAGACTACTGAGCTGACATTGGGAATTACTGTAAAAAAAGGGTTTATTTGATCAAAATGTTTTTTTGCAAATAAACAAAATAATGTTTGTTCCATGATATAAAAACAAATCATTGTTGATTTTTATCTGATTTTTATACAAAAAAGTTAGTTTTAATGCTTTTTACACTGTTAAGTATTTATAAGACCACCCCTATTACCTTCGAATAGATGCTTCTATAATCGTTCGATTTCAAAGTTTGCATACTCAAATAAGTGTGAACCAATATAAATGCTTCTTTCTGGTATAGAAGTGCTTAAGTGCAATGCCTCGAGGTAAAGATCTAGAAGAGAAAGAAATTTGAAAAATCTATTTTTTACATGGCAATGGAAAATCAGAGAGAGACATAGCTGTGGCAATAGGAAGATCCAGGACTGCAATATTATTGTTAAGCAAGATGAATATGGCACCAAGAAGGAACAGGAAGGTAACCTATCCTCTCTCCCAGAGACTTAAAGAGAACTGCGAGCCTTGCCGTGTCCAAATCAAGGGCCACTCGTGAAATCAGCAAAGATTTGGATGGAAAAGCGAGTCATGTGACGTGTGGAAAGGACTGAGAAAAAATCCTCATGTGAAAAATCCTCTTGAAGACTGTTCAAGACTCTTGGTAGCGCATAAGGAGGCAAGATTGAACTGGGTCAAAAAATTCATGTCCTGGACTACAAAATGGAAGTCAGTTGTATTTTTAGACAAAAAGAAATTCAACTTGGACGGTCCAGATGGCTACAAGTGTTATTGGCATGATTTGAGAAGAGAGCCCAGAGACAGATACAGTCGACATCTTGGGGGAGGTTCCATCATGGCAAGGGATGCATTTGCATTACACGGGAAAGCAGATTTGGTTATTGTCAATAACGCAATGAATTCAGATATATATCAAAATATGCTTTACAATGGACTGATACCTTTTGGTCCACATATTGGAGATCTTGAGTGGTTATTTCAACAGGACGCTGCTCCATGCTATGTATCAAATTTACGAACCCAAATTTTGCAGAAGAGTAGATCAGTGTTTTGGATTGGCCCTCTCGTAGTCCCGATCTTACATGATGAACGTGGGATTAAATGCTGAAAGTAGTTGGTATTAAATTACAAAATTGTACTGTAGAGTTTCATTTCATTTTGTTTTTGAAATTTAAAAAGATTGATATTCTTACAAGCTCCGAGTAAGGCCACTTACAGAGAGCAATCCCAGAATTTAAACGAAATCTTTCGATTAGTCCGATCAGAAATTTACCGCTTTTGCATCAAGGACATTAGAAAATACGTAACATTCGTCAAGAAAATTTAAAAAATGATAAACGGTCAACATGATTACCTTTTAAACGGTTTTTGAAATTAAGTCTAAATTTCGACTACAACCATATAGCCATAATTTCTGGACACAGGCAAACAAAGGAAATATACCAGTTCATACGCATTCTTAATTCATAAAGAAAATTGCAACTTCACACTTTGTCGTTCCTACAATGTCAATTTTAATGTAAAATATCGAAATTAAGAAAAATACGTAAACTATGAATCTTAATATAATTATTAGATATCATCTACAATTATTATTAAACAACTTTGGCCCCTAAGTTCATATTTTTACAAAACAACTCTCTACATATAAACAGCTCAACCCATTAACGAATTTTAACGAACTCAACAAATGGAAAAATCTTGGGAAAAAAACTTTTAACTGAAACGCGAATATATTCACTCCTTTCTGTCATTAATATTAAATCCAAATTTAAAAAAAAATATTACCAAGTAAAAACTTAATTGCAATAAGAATTCATTAATATGGAAGACTAATTTTAAATTTAACGAAAATTAACAATGTATTTTTTTTTCCAAATCTCAAATTCTAATTATAAATAGTAAATCTGAACTCCGCTAAAACATTAATTCTATTAGTATAAAATTCGTTTTAATTTTAAACATCAAAGAATTATTTCCCACATTCTCAGAACATTTATCTTTCATATGCAGTTAAATATTGACACGAAATTAACTACGTGAACAAAAATTTTTAGATAAATATATTTGGATTAATAACATAAGCAATAATTCATTCCAAACCTCGATAAATATAAAAGTCCTTTGTTCAGTTAAAAAAAATCATATTAACGGTATCATGAATAGCGCCATCATAACGGTCAATGTCATTAATGTGAAAACGAATTAAAAAAAAAAAAAAACGCAAAAAAAATTTTAAGAAAATAATAAAAAAAAATTATGAATTTATTTGAATTTCATAAATAAATTACCATATGTCAAAATAAGGAGGGAAGGAAAATAAAATGTTATAGATCTGTTTCACCTCCCCCTGCTTCGGGGAAGAAACAAGGAGGGAAGAAACACAAATGTTGATTGCGCATGGTCAACTATTTTGGTATCATCCAAATACAAAAGACCGCGATTTTATTTATTTTAAATACTAAAAATCTGTCTCTCCCCTTCCATTAATATTTGAAGCGATTCAAGTACTCTATTTTAAAATGTACTGTACGTTATTTTCCAAATCATTTTTAATGGACATATATATTATTCAAATGTTTGAAAAAAAATGTATATACGAGGGTTGGGGCATAAGTCATGGCAACTATTTTTTTTCTTGTAGATGCGTGAACGGATCACAAACGTATGTGTCGTGAGGAAGTTCTGCAGGCATAGTGTGTATGCAGAACAACAGATGGCTCTGTGATAGCTGGTAGTAGCGCAGCAAGGGCTGTGAAATCAGTCAGTTGGTGAGTGTCGTGCGAGATGTAAGTAACCCGTGTTGAGCAGCGCGCTTACATCAAAATAGCCGTTCTCCGGGGGAGAAATGCGATGGAATGTCACAGTGAATTAGTGGAAGCCCTTGGGAATAATGCCCTACCATACCGTACAGTAGCACGGTGGGTAGGGAAGTTTCAGCAAGGACGTGTGTCAAAGAGTGATGAGCAACGTTCGGGACGACCGGTCGTGAGGCTGATGGTATTCAGCGCCTCCCACATCGTTGGCAGCGTGTGGTGACAGTAGCAGGGGACTACTTTGAGGGTCTTTAGGCCCAGGTTTATCATGTCAACTTTATGTGTACTGTGTTGTCATTCTTTTGCACCGTGAAGGCCATATTGCCCTGTATACTACCGTAATAAATTAGTGTGTTACGATATTTCAGTGCTATTCATTGTCCACACATGTAGTTAACACCTTGTCCTTTCGTCTGTATATGTCATATTTTCCAACCGAACTGGTATCTTCAAGAAAAAAAATAGTTGCCATGACTTTTGCCCCAACCCTCGTATTTAGTGAATTTTACAATTGAAAATATAGAGGACAGATGCGTAATTATTTTGAGATTTAGCTGGACTATCTATGATCTTAAAATAGCGGAAAACTCCTGCGAAATGGAGCAAAAATAACTAACTGCTGCAAATGAAAATGTATAAGCGCAACCCACTGCTGAAATTCAACTGATTTTTTTTATCAAATAACATGGCCGTCATTTTCTCTGTGGATTTTTCTCCTCTCAAAAATGAAAATTCTGCTCGAGCTGAATCGTGCTTGATCGGGTGGCCAAATACAAGACTTCCAGTAAGTCTTTGCCTAACGACAAAGGAATTCCACTACTGAATATATACATGTACAGTCAACCAAAGGAAATAATCCACACGTGTTTAATACTTAATATTATATTTCATGCTAATGTGTTGTTTTAATAGCTCTTTTAATTATAATTATTTAAATCTAATAATCTTAATAATGTTAACTCTAAATGTAATATTAAATTATTAAAAATAAATTAACATTGAAGCGGTAAAACTTAGAGTAAAATTCAAGTGTGGATTATTTCCCTTTGATGACTGTACATATAAAATTATTAACATGAACCAAAATCTGTCTAGGCATGCTGATATCTTTTCATTTAGCCATTTATATACTTTATTCTTTACATTATAAACTGATCAAATTTCCTACTCTTCCAGAAATGAAAAATCGCCTTTGTAACGAGCGATTCGGAAGAAATGCTGTTAAGTATAAAAATGGTTAAGTATAAAAAACAGGTTCATGAAGCTGTTTGCGTAGAGAAGTGCCACAACAGATTAAGGTACTTATTGAAAAGTAATATAAGAATGTGACCTTAAGAAAATAAAACGCTGGGAATAGAATTATCAGTCCAAAAAATAAATATTTTTAACACCCAACACTATGAAAAATTTTAAATAATAAACTAAAGATTTTTAATTAAAAGTTTTTTTGTATTTTTTGAGATTAAGTTAAACTCTTTTTATTTTTCAAAGGTGGGGGGGGGAAGGTTATCTCATTGATTAATTGTAAAAATTATTCTTTTAATTAAATATTTCAAATTTTTAATTAAAAATCTTTTCACTTAACAAAATTTCATTATTTTATTATTTTAAATTTTTCATAGTTTTGGGTGTTAAAAATATTTATTTTTTGGAGACATATATTTATTTATTTATTTATTAATAAATTAAAAACTTACAAAAGATATCACACCAGAGCCATTATGGCCTGAGGCCGACAGGGTAGATCTCTGGTGGACAACAAAATCAAAAAATAACAACACACAACAATGTAATATAAGATTAATAGAAAAAGCTATTAGTAAGATTAGAATGCAATAGAGTTAGTAGATAAAAGACTTTTTATATTCCTTTTAAAGATGGCAACTGATGGAGATGACCGAACATCTTCAGGTAATTTGGACCACCAACTAGCCCCCGCATAAGAAACACTGCAACGTTGATAATTACTCTTCGCTACAGGCAATCGAATAGAATTTGCAAAACGGGTTGAGTAAGTGTGAAAGTCACAATGTCGGTTCATAATCATAGGCGAGGATAAAGTGAAGTAATTGTTAATAACTATAAATAAAAGTTGATAATTGTAAAACATAGATCTGATGTATAGTATTAATTCCAGATAAGTTAAACAGATGGGAAACTGAAGCCGGTAAACGGCATTTGTAAAGAATCCGCAAAAACCATTTCTGGATACGAAGAAGTCGAATTATATTAAATTTAGATGAAGAGCCCCAGAATTGGATTCCATAGCATAACGAGGAATGGATTAGAAAATAGTATAATAGGAGCAGTATCGAGGAAGGGAGATAATGTAAACGAGAAATCATCCCTAGTCTCTGGCTAAGAGTATTGATCAACATATTAATATGAGCATTCCAAGATAAATCGGAAGACAAATATAAGCCCAGATACTTAAAAGACCGTGTGGGAAGCAAAAGAGTAGAGTTATAAAAAATTGATAAATTAGACTGGGAATTACACTTATTACGTTGATAAAAAACAATATACAACCTCTGACAATTAAGTTCGGTGAATGACGTCACACCCTAATCTGTGCGAGCTTTACGCGAGTAACAATGCATGTGAATACAAGCCCAGTCATTGTTTAAGCAAGTTCAGACAGGTCACGTTTGTGCGTGCAATGGTTTAGCAGATGCTCGTTTCTTCAGTTGAAGGTGTAGCGTGCGCACGTAACTGTGGATAATGGATCAAAGAGGAACACTGCCGTAATCGTGCAACAGTTTCTGGCCAACAAAGGGGTCGTATCCATAGCTCATCCACCTTATTCACCAGACTTGGCACCGGCAGACTTTTTCTTGTTCCCACGCCTGAAACGGGCCTTAAAGGGACACAGATTTGCAGACATTCCAGACATTCAAGCAAATGTGACACGTGAACTTAAAGCCATCCCTAAGGAGCTTCCAGGACTTATACACCCGATCCCAAAAGTGTATTGCCTTCCAGGGTGATTATTTCGAAGGACAATAAAGTAAATGTGGCTCTATCTGTTTTGCTGTGAGGACCCAGGACCTTATTAATTATTAAAATTTGGAAAATATCGATAAAATCCAGTTAAAGCCAAATTTAAGGTTCCTGAGCACACCTTCCTTCCGTGTTTCTCGGATAGGGATCGAGTGGGGGTTCGGCTCAATGTAAGTTGGCATTGAGGCTTTTAATTAAATAGTTTGTTTGTTTTTCTTAATAAGACAGACTCCAATTTATAGAAAATAAACATTTATTAACAATGTAAACAAGATAATAAGCAAATGTACAAAATGGTGTAAATTGTATAAAAGCTAATAAAGAGTTTAATTAAAAAGTATTAGAAAGAATTCATCTCTGAATTAGACAAGATCTCAGGTAGAAATTTAAACAATTTCAATTAATATTAGTTCAATATATTAATTATCCTTTAATTTCAATTATATAGATCTCTAAAGGAGATTTAAAGATTCATAGTCAAAAGTAAATGTGTAGACTTTAAATTAATTCCTTTTCATTAACATTTCAATTAACAATTAAGTAAGTATTCTTGATAAGGGATCATTATAATGTGTTCTTTCAATTCAATTATAAGGATTTTTTAAAGTTCAAGAATGAGTTAATTTCTTTTATAAATTTCTTTAAAGACTTGAATATTAATTTTTAAAGAGAACTCATTAATTATTTGATACTAAACATATTAATATAATTTTTCTGATGATGAATTATGATTTTCTATAGAGACTTGAATTAATAATTATTAATGATATTCTTTAGAGACTTGAAATAAAATTCGTAGGTTCATGCCGTCGTAGAAAATAATTGTTGATGATAATCTTCTTGAATAATAATAAGAATAATATTCTTATAAAAAATAGGGCCGTCACATTGCATTTTGTTGTGTGAACACATTCACCGAACTTAATTGTCAGAGGTTGTATTTGGTTTTACCAGTATGTAATGAGAGTTGATTAAATGAGTTCCAAAAACTTAGGGTTATAAGGGCTTGATTAATTGATGATTGTAAATTAGAAATAGAGAAATCTGCAAATGAAAGAGTTATATCATCAGCATAGCAAATAATCGAAGGGATAGATAGATTAAACGAAAGATCATTAATAAATAAATTAAATAATAAAGGAGAAAGAATCGAGCCTTGAGGGACCCCCTGATTACGAATTAACGGAGCAGAAGTAACATTAGAGAGACTAAGAGAATAGGATCTATCTGATAAAAATTCAATTAACCAATTTAAGGGGGGCCCGCGAATATTATAAAACGAAGAAAGTTTTAAAACTAAAAGTGAAATAGGGATAGAATCAAAAGCCTTAGAACTAACAAACTTCTTATCAGCCATATGTGAACTAATAAAGTCCGTTAAAGCAAAACATGCCGTATCAATACTCCGGGTTGGGGTAAAACCATGTTGAAACCTCGAAATCAATTTAAATTCCGAGACAAAACTTGAAAGACGGATAAAAAATAATTTCTCAAATACTTTTGAAAATATAGGCAATATTGATACAGGACAATAATTACGAAAATTTTTTGGATCACCACTCTTAAATATCGGAATTATCCTGGAAACACATAAGCTTTTCGGAAACGACCCCATCTCCAAAGATAAGTTAAATAAATAAGATAAGGGGAAGGCCAAAGAAGAGGCCACAAAAATCAAAACGTCAGAACGTAATCTTAAAGGATCAGGAAAAGTCGAACTCTTTAGTCGACGAAATATATTAAGAATTTCCTCAGAAGAAGAGGGAAAAGCAAAAAAAAAGTAGGACGACTAAAAGGAACAGAAAAAGGGTAAGAATTAGAAGAAACAGAAGAAACAGGAAGTAACGTTTGCAAAAAATCAGATAACATATCAGGAGTCAACTTATCAGCCTTGGAAAATGGGGTAATATTCTGAGAGCCATCTGATATAAGATTTTTAATTTCTTTCCATTTACTCTTACTAGAATAGATTTTATGGAATAGTTGAGCATAATATTGAGATTTAGCAATCTTGATAGCTTTCCGGACTTGATTCGATATATCTTGAAATTTAGCCCTAGTTTTGGGCCCAGGCTTCCGCCGAAATTTACGATATAACGTATTCTTATGTGCTGTAAGAGTCATAATATGCGTATTCATCCATGGCTTTATAAAAAAATATTTGGGATTTTTACCAGTAGAATCTATAACCGGAAAGTAACGATTGTATCCAGTAAAAATATGAGACAAAAATATATCAAAGAATAAGTTAACATCCTGAATAGTTCCAAAGATCTCCGACCAGTTAGTTAATTCCAAATAAGAGAGATATATCATTAATCTATTTAAAGTAACAAATCTTTTTCCGACAATAGAAGTTAGGTTTCGCGCCGGAATAGAAAAAGAGTAAAAAATAAAAATAGGAAAATGGTCTGATATAGAAAGATCTAGTGAACCACTAAAAAGATTACTGGAATGAACAGAAAAACATTGGTCAATAGTTGAATACGTATTATGATGGCAAGAATAATGTGTCACAGAAGAGGTAGCAGGAGAAAGCCCAATACTCGAAAAAAGATCAACGATATCATTAAGATAAGAGGAAGATTTTCCAAAATCAATATTGAAATCTCCTAAAACGACTATATGCTTGTCAGTAAGTCGGAGATCCAGGAGCATATATAAGAATGTAATCTGTTTGAGTAAAGATAAAGTATTAATTAATACATTAAGTTATTTAAAAATTTATGCTTGAATTACTAGGTCACTTTATTTTCAGCTTTTAAAAGAATAAAATTCCCTTATAATACCACTGCGTCTTTGTTGAATAGAATGCCTTTTCAACAAATTACATTTTGCAATGGAATAATCCGAAGTGCGTTTTTCATATTCAACATGCCACAGATTTTTTTCAACTTTCTTGTGCAAGAACAGTTTAATAATCCCGACTCCGATGCCGCAGTAATAATTTTTCGGATGCAAATCAATTTTGATAATAACAATAATAATTAATAAAATTTCTGAGTTGGGAATCCTATAAAATTTTGATAGAAACACTGAAGCTCTGGTCAATATTTTTCCTTTCCTTTTTAATCTATATTCAATATTGGGAACCTTACATCCTAACATGTAATTCAAAAGATTATCCGTTTAAAAGTTAGGCCAATTAAGAATATTATATTCTTTAGAAAATTTACATTCACAAAGTATTTGGAGCGAAACCCGTCTTCATTAAAATTTTGTAATGAAAAATTGTAAACCCCTTAGAAACTTCTATATTTTGTTAATCTTAAAGTTAAATTTACAGCCCTGTTTGTTGATACTGGAGATGAATTTCATGGAGCAAAAAAGATCGACTCGGATTACTATTCTGGGAGCGTATTTCTCAAAATATCGCTAAGCAAGGAAATAAAAAAATTAAAAGGGAATGTTGCAATATTAAAAAGCAAACCAATATTTCGCCAGATGACTTTGAAAACGGAGCGCCCAAATAGGCTGAGAGATCTTTTTGTTCTTCAACTATACGTTTGAGGACGAAATTCCAATAAACATTTTTTTCTTTTAAAAACCTTTCATTTCCTTTCGTAAAATATATTGAAAACGCATATCGACCTACATACACTGTTGTTTTTTTTTATAATTTTCTTGACAGTAACTTGAAAAAATAAATAGCTACTCTGTTTCAAGTTCAATGGCCGTTCCTTTGTTGTTCTCGTTATCAGGTTTATATAGATATACTGGGGGTGGACAGCAAAACTGAAACACCTGGGTTGTACAACAACACAGCCAGGGAATAAATACAAGGGGTGCAACTGATCCTCCAGAATATGCTGATAGTCCTTGGCAGTGACGTGTCTTTCAAGAACAATCAGTGGCCTTGTGAATGCCAGGAAATTGCACTCTAAACCATCACAGTTCCACCTCCATGCGTCACTGTGGACATTAAACAGTCCGGCTGGTAGGTCTGTTATAGGTTTCTCCACGTATACACACGATTGGATGGGGGAACAACAGTGAAGGTGGACTCGTCAGAGAACACTACATGTTTCAGGTCGTTCATAGTCCAGGATTTGTACTGCTGGCACCATTCAATTCGACGTTTGGCATTTGTGCGATTCACCAAGGGCTTGCGTATAGCAACCCGTCCATGAATATTGACCCTGTGAAGCTCACGACGAACAGTTTTGGTGGAAACAGGTGAACTGATTCTGCGGTCACTGTAGCAACTGTGGTTTTACGTTATTTGGATATAATTCTCGTTAGTACGCGGACATTTCTTTTAGACAGCTTTCTCTTGCCTCCACACTTACTCCTTTTGGATGTCGTTCATCCCTCTTGCTGGTATGCCGTCATAACCGGTGATACTGCAGCTCTCGACACACCACAAATATTGCCTGTCTCGGTCATTGTTGCACCGGCAAGACTAGCTCCAGCAATTTGCCCTCTTTTAAACTTTGTAATGTCTCCCATCATAGCATCTGAATAGCTCTATTTCAATGTGAGATGTGTAACAACTATGCCACTTCAACCTCTACAAATGGAGGTTGTCACCAGAATGCAAATTTTCAGTTAACTGATAATTTTCATTCAAGTTAACCCACTTTCTTTCAAGGGTGCTATAATTGCCAGTGTTTCAGTTTTGCTGTCCACCCCCTGTAGGTTTTGTATAGCGAATGTGGAATAATCCCCATGACAGAAAGGACGCATATGTCCTTTTGGTTTATGCGAAATCTCTGATAACAAAAGATTTTAATGGAGATAGCTGGCATAGAAGCAGAGTTATTAGCCCATGTGTTGCGAACAAAACTTGACATTATCACATTTCAAAGTCATTTCTTCTCGAAACTTATGCTGTCTATTAAAAAATCTTCCAAGAATATGTTCGTCTTATTTTGTTATTAGGAAACGATCCTCCAAGTAGCGCCCAACATTTAATTTACACCCTGTATTTTGGAGAGAGAAAAAAAAGCCAAGTTTGAGGTGGTATTACCAATACAAGATAGATACTTGAGTTGTAGGAGGTGCCCATGTCGCGTCGGTGTTATAGAATATACTTGGCGTATTCGCGTCATTATTCAAATGAAATTAAAAGACCAAGTCTAGAATATGCTAAACCGCTTCAGGATGCCGCTGGAGGATGGTCTAGCTGCAATACAGACGACAAAAAATGACAAAAATAACGATTACATATGGCCTTGAATCATTTCATGATTATTGAATGATAAATCATTACCTTTTATCATTAATATTGTAAGGTAAATGTTTCATCCGTGTGACTAAAGTTTCTTAAGCATTGTTAATTTTTCTTTGCAAAAAATGACTAACAATAGAAATCGGAAGTAACTGAACATACCCACTCCAACTTTCATTGGATAGATTATAAAAACATTGTTGCCTTTCTCCTATTTTCTTAAACAATGCACGCATTAAATCGTTTGGTGGGCTTTAACAATTGACTTGTTACCATGGGTGAAAAATTAAAAAAAAAATAGTCAGGATTAGACGATGGGCAGCTGAATGGAAGAAGAGTCCTGATTAGCAGAGAGGAATTCCTATGTTATTCAGAATAAATCTTAATGCCGTTGCTTTTGGGTACGAATACATTCCATATTTAAGGATTGTTCTTCATGATGACTGTTTGACAATTGCCGAGACTAACGGCATTTTCCCGAATGTCAAAGTTTGAGTTTTAAATCCTGAGTTTATGGCATTGAATCTGGCATGCATTGTATAGTTACACAGTATTTAAATTGAAGTCCCATTTGAAAATCACCAATCAGTTGGCTGCAGTGCCCTAGTATTCCAAGCCGGACATAATGGTGAGTTCATCATTCCATGTGCGCAGCTTAAAGTGAAGGAAGGTTCCTGTGCCAATTCCTTTTATGCTGATCGATCCATAACAGTTTTATGATCTCTCGCCATTGACTTTCTAATTGACCCAGATAGTTGTGGTTTGCATATCTCCCAAATGATTCAAGCAGTTTGCTTGGGTTTTATTGTGAACTTCTTGTAGTTCATATTTGGGAGATATTAGCCCGCTCATCTGATAGTGTCCAAGCCCTATAGTTAATCTCTTGAAGGTTAATTATAAGATACATTGAGTACAAAATCTGCATTGTTAACTGCAATTCTGGGTCAGCAATTTGAGAAGGGAGGACACTTTATTAATGAATGTTGTCAATTAACTGACCACCTGAGGTGTTACATCAAAAGGGGTATTAAATGAAAAAATTGGTGCTATGCTATGCATGGTTCATATAGTACAGTTTGTGATTACTTAAATCATGTGATTATTGTAACTGAATTCTGGATTATTTTGAAATATTAAATACTGACTGTGTGAGAAACTTCAATAAATTAAAGTTGAATTGTTTCCTTTATTCTAAAACACAACCACTGCATAATGTACAAATTATAGTGAATAAAGTAAAATTGTATAGCTATAGCATGTTAAATACAAGTGGTGGTGTTTATTAAATTCAGTTTATTAAGTGATTTTCCATGCCAAGTGAAAAGGGCTAATATAATTCAATGATTTAATTGCTGTCCAATGATGACATTATATTGATTCCCTTTTAATGGGCAGTGAGTATGTTTGACTTTCCTGATATATTTAAATTTGACTGACTGACTGACGATGAATATTTAATTGATTAAGGCAATTTTTTTCTTCTGCATGCATTCTCTGCAAATACAGGGTGGTTATAATTAAAGTGACACCATTTAGACCCTTCTAGCGGCCGTTCTGGTAATCAGATATTGACGAAACTTGAGATATGTGTTATACAGACCATACGCTCCCTGCGTTATTCAGAAGGCGCCACTATCATTTGATCTTCAGTGCATTCTGGTGACAATCTTTAAAAATTTTGCTTGACAAAGGAGTCTTTGCTCAAACGTGTTCCGATACGGCTACGGCTGAAATAATTCTGAAAAATAATTTAAGTTTAAATATGGCTTCGCAGCAGAACAGTGTGGATTATTTATATGCCCAGAGCTACCATGGCTTTGTTGTTCACCTGACGGGCTCATCGAAGATGGAGAAGGCGAAATCTGTTTATTGGAAATAAAATGTCCATCGAAAATTAGGAATGACAAAATTTTCAATGAAAACACATCCACGTTTTCAGTGTAATTTTTGGGGAAAAAAAATGATAAAATATATTTTAAAAAACGCATTGTTATTACATCCAAATTCAGATTTCAATGTATATTTTAAATGTAAGCAAAGCATATTTTATGATATATACACTTGTTGATGAAATTGTAATTATTGTACATATTGATTATGATTTCTTGAGTGAATTGGTTCCAAAAGTGGAAAATTTTTATTTTACTTATTACTTGAAACAATTTTATGAGTATCAGACATTTCTTGGTGACTAAACTGGCGATCCTTTGAAGCAAATGGCGGCATCACCAGTTCCACGCAGCGTTCACTACACAGAGCTTTGATTGAAGGAAATCCTTTGTCAGCCATTACCATATCACCTGGATCCAACAAATTTAAGAGTCCACAGTCTACAGTAATGCTGCTGTCAGAAGACCTTCCTCCATATCCTGGTGACACAAAAGTGGTGCATCCACCAGGGGAAATTCCTTTTAAATATTTGCAGGTATGAGCACTTTTATAAACTGAGTAGGGGCAGTTTTGTGCAAACACTTGGTTTGGAACTTCACTTTTAATTTCGAAGCAATCAATGATCACTCGACAGTTGGGAAATTTGTTTTTAAAACATGCAGGCATTGTGTTAATTATTATTTCCTTTGGCAACCAGTTTATCCATCCATGAATTCGCTGTCGCATGAAAAAAGGAGTTTATAAAAAATTCGTGAGGCTGTCGTCTCATGCATAGAAAATAGTGAACCTAAGGATGCAAAGCTGATTCCCAGTTTCAACTTCATCAAATATAATATACCAGTTTGTCTGTTTTTGTAATGTTCTGTTTGCCAGTATTCCTTTCCCATACGCCCACATTCAAAAGCGATAGCAATAATGACAACACAGATAACGACACACCACATAACTCTTTGCAGACATTTTCTGAACTTGCTACAATAGAGCTATAGCCTAAAAATGAGCACGTTCTTGTGTCTGGACCGCAGTGTGCAGTTTTTGTCAACTTTTCTTTTGGGACGTATACTTGAACTTGGCAGTCGAATACTGCCTTGAGCTGGCCAACTGAAGTTTTAACTGATGCCTCTGAGAAGTAACACTCACATCATGATATCTCCGCAAACTTCATCTAATGATTGTTCCACTTGCACAACTGCCTGCAGTAGTAAGGGTTTTGTGAAAATTTCGTAGAAATACAAACGGAACTTTTTTAATTAATACTTACATCACATCGTAAAATTGACTGCGTGCACACAGCCGGTGCATCGATTGGTAGATTTTGAAAAATCGGCAAGTTAGCAGAGTCCACTTGAAAATCTATATCCATTTGATTGTCACTGTCAGTACAAGGAACAGGATGAGTCGCTGAAGATGTTAAGTCCTTCGTTGTCTGCCGTCTAACAACCCTATGGCATTTAATAAATTTTTCTTATATGAACACAATAATTAAAGTCATATAACTGCCTTATTTGTCATATATTTTACCTACGGAATCTTTCTACACTTGCAGTTGTAGCATCCCTCGTTTTGTATATTTTTGGAAATACTGAAGGAGCATAGGAAGGCGATTCAGGATGGTACATTGGTTGGCCCCCTACGAAATGGTCACTGCCCACAGTATCATATTTTGATGGGGTCCGCGCAGCTTTTCCACTAAAAGCAAATTATGGTTTATTGCCCGCATTAAGATGTTCACTAGAAATTGTTAGTTTCTTATTTCTTATCTCAAAAGAAAGAAAGCACTTACGTTGTTCGTCGAATGGCTTTGATCCATATTTCTCTTCTTCGAACGTCTTTCTTCGGAAATCGAAAAAAACTTTTCTTTCCGTTTGTGTTGTTGTATGTATTGCTACATCCAACAACAGCACAAACGTTCCTGTTTTTATTAACCATTCTATTTGTTTTGTGTTTAAATAAAACGCAGAGTGGCTGTCTGTGAGTGAGCAGAGCATGGAACCCTTCCCTATGTTTGTCAAGCAATTTCTCTAATTTACGTCGCGCGGCGGCGCCACTCTCTATCGGAGTTATAGACGCAGGGAGCCTATGGGGAAGAGAACTTTGCAATAAAAAAAAATTAGTTCACATTTTGACCGCTACGTCAAAATATGGCACTGGTCATGTAAGAAACTTAGGGCGCGTTCGACATGTGCACACAAAACGCACCTAATGACATCACTCAGTGCGAGCGGTGAAAAAAGTGTAGTGCATTTTGTGTGTGTCATGAAAAACAGGAAAGAGCACGAAAGTGGGATGTTCACCTCACCCGTGCTACTATGAATAGTATGCGTACTGCTGAAAATAAAACTTATCATAACATCTGCATTCATATAACACGCCGAAATCGATCATTACACAGGTAGATTTCAATGTCAGTTTAAACGATATGCAGAATTCAATTATTTTTATACCTGTTGGCTCTTTAACGGTAACTAAAATTCCGAACTATCTATCGCTACATTTCAAGCTCTAGGGCAGCGCCATCTTGCAACGCACTAAACGACTCTACTCCTAACCTAGGGTCATTTAGTGCGCGCACGAAACGCCCGGTAGTGCGCGCACTGGCGATGACGAACACTACCGGGTTCCGTGACGAACACGTTTGTGCGTTTAGTGGACGCACAAAGACGTTTAGTGCGCGATGTCGAACGCGCCCTTAGAGCACTAGATGTAGACAATCGACAATCGAACAGTGAAGTGTACATTTGTTAGGATGGGACGAAAGCAGCGCTTTCACAAAGCTCATCTAACCAGAATAAACTCCAAATGAAATACACTGAGGTAGTCAAGAAGCCTAACCAACCCAAGCGGTCTTCCATCTTATACAAAAAAGAAAATAAGATTGACGATTGTCAGAAACAAAAAACAAACGAAATAAAAAATACAAGGAGAAAGAAGATTATCACATCTTCCAGTAGTCTGGGAAAGAGACGTTGCTAATATCTTCAAAATTGATGTCAAGAACGTGCCTCGGTTTACGATACTTCGTATGCCAGTTCATATTCATTGAGTTCTTCAGTATCCCTTCCACAAGCTTATTGTCGTGAGTCTTCTTTCTTCTGTATCATAATCAAAAGGAGATCCTGTATAAACTTTCCGATATGGGCCATGTTTAAATCCAAGTGGATGGATTGGTTTTTCACCGTCCTTCTGTCCAACTGGGCAATGGTCCTCAGGGTAACATTCTGGAATGACTGTAGTTCACTCCATCTGGTTTACAGATAGTCGCCCACGCAGGCATGCCATAGAGGAGTATGGTCCGGATAATCGATTTGTACAGAAGTAGCTTGTTGTCAATGCTGAGGGCGCTGTTGCGACCCATGAGAGCTATGATACTGTACTTAGCCCTCTTCGCTTTGTTCAGAGCATAGGACATATGCTGGTTCCATGAAAGTCTTGAGTCAATGATAACTCCCAGATACTTGTAGTTGTCCACCCAGTCCAGTTTCTTATTGAACAGAACAAGAGAATCTGGGGGATGCTTGAGCTTCCTATTGAGGTACAAAGCCTTGCACTTTCCGACGTTAAGGTTCACCTTCCAGCAGTTAAACCAGTCTTCGAACTGCAGCAGAGTGATAACGTGAGCCGGCTGGTGTGCCCATGTCATAATGGCAGTGTCATCCGCATAAAAATACAGATTACAATTATCGGGTTTCGGGAAATCATAGACAGGACCCGAGGACACAGGCCCGAGGACAGAACCCTGAGGGACACCGGCCTTTACAACACGGGGCGTGGAAAGATTTTCTCCAACTTTGGCTTGATAGGATCTGCCGTCAAGAAAGGATTTCACCATCAAAATCAAATCGGCAGGGAACCCGTCTCTGATCATTTTGTAGACAAGGCCCTCATGCCACACTTGGTCAAAAGCTTTACTAACATCGAGAAATACCACCCCACAGTACCTGGATAGGTTCAGGGGGGTGCTCAGGTCTTCAACGAGCCTCCATATCTGCATCGGACAAGAGTGGGCAGCACGAAAGAGTGGACAACATCCTTTAATACCGCCAATCCTCGTATTTCATTGGTTCAAGGGCAGTCATGAGGCCCATGGCAGTCAATGTTGTGGCAAAAGCAATTACGCTCGCCGTTCGTTTAGCTTATTTTGCCATGCAATCACTGCTGTACTTTAGTAGAATTCTGCCCCCTTACTGTATTCTGTACAGCACCGGTGCCCCTCCCCCTCGCTACATGCTCTGAATGCAATGTACATGTATTCATCTATTTCAGTTCCATGCTCGTTTTTTATTTTAAGATTTTTTATGAATGCCGACATCTTACGAGATTTTATTAAATATCAAAATTTCTGTCTAAAGAAAACGACGTTGAACCTGCATATTTATTAAGTGCGGAAGAGGAAGTAGAATAAATAAATAATAATAATAACTTTATTCCAAAAAGGAAAAGGAATCCCATAAAACAGCTGTAAAAGCCAAAACAAGGGTTTCCTAAAATACATAAAAAGCCAAAAGGCTTAACACTGAATAGAACATCAAAGTCAAGAATCAAAATTTATAGAAAACAGATTTATACAATACATTCAGAAAGAGAGAAAAAATCAGTATCAAGACATCAAAATTCATTATACTGAGTAATCATACTATTAATAAAGCCTAATTTAGACTTAACATAAAATAAATTTAAATGAGTTCAGTCTCCTTTTAATGGGGAAAATCGTAAAATTAATAAAAACAAAAATTAATAATAAATAAAGTCACCAATCTTGAAAAACGATGAAGGAACTTGTGAGATGGAAGAAAACTCAAAGTCTATTGCAGATGTTGTTGATAGTAGAAATAAACCCAGTCTATTGAGGATGTAGATGAAGTCTTGTGAAGATAATGTTGATAGGGGAAAACGATAATCTTGAAGGAAGTGTTGGTTTTGAAATACAGATGAAATTTTGAAGAGGGTGATCCAAATATTTGGGATAAAATTTATATAAAAAAACGTTTTCGAGAATATTTCTCATCATCAGTTGGCTTAAATATTTTTGAAGTATACAATCACCCTAGTATACAATAGCCAACAATCATAAGCAACAATTACAACCAACTTAGCTTCATCACTTTTATATCAATTGTTAAATATTTATTTCAACTGTTTTCACCATTAAAAAATATTTAAGCCAACTGATGATGAGAAATATTCTCGAAAACGTTTTTTTATATAAATTTTATCCCAAATATTTGGATCACCCTCTTCAAAATTTCATCTGTATTTCAAAACCAACACTTCCTTCAAGATTATCGTTTTCCACTATCAACATTATCTTCACAAGACTTCATCTACATCCTCAATAGACTGGGTTTATTTCTACTATCAACAACATCTGCAATAGACTACATCCTTTGAGTTTTCTTCCATCTCACAAGTTCCTTCATCGTTTTTCAAGATTGGTGACTTTATTATTAATTTTTGTTTTTATTAATTTTACGATTTTCCCCATTAAAAGGAGACTGAACTCATTTAAATTTAAATTAATCATTTAAACTCCTTAAATCAATAATTAACATAAAATAATTTCTTTTTTCTAGAGCGTCTAGAACAATCCAAATTCAAACATTCAAGTACTTCAGGAGCACAAATTTTACCATTTAAAAGATTGTTAATAAAATTAAAACATTCAATTTTATAAATTAGCATAGGGTCAGGGATTCCAATTCGTTCAGACATGATTGTAAAAGAATGCTAAATCTTTGAATAATAATAATAATAATAATAATAATAATAATAATAATAAAGGATGAAGAAAACTGTATTGTGTTTGACAAAGGTGACAAAAATTTAGAAACATTTATAAAATATTAATTTAACAAACAACGTCCACATTAACATACTCGAAAAATAGTCTTTGTATTATTTAGCAGGCTCAATGATAAAAGTACCTCAGGTAAATAAATAAAAGATACAGGAATCTGACAACGGTGATTCATCGGCTGGAATTAAATCTTTAAAAAAATTTACGGAATTGAATTCATATATTAATTTTGAAACAAAAGATAAAAATTGTCTATTTGTTATTGTTTCTGAAATTGTCTTCAAATTAATTTACGAACTTGAAAAATGAATAAGAGTGCATGGAGATATCTGGTGAAAGAAGTATACAAGACACCGCAAACAATATTTCTTAATCATCTCATTGCTCCGTTTACCCGAATTGTCATAACGTTTATGAGAAAATTATAAATGTTTATTTTTTGAAAGATTTTTCTTCTTAATCCGGAAAAAAAATCATAAATATACTGGCATGAGCAGCGCTGTCCATAAATTATAATTTTTAATAAAAATTTTAAGCAAATAAGTTATTATTCCATTTAATTTGTACTATCACTTTTTCCTTCTTTATATCTGTGAAAAAAAATCTACAAACGAGATTTAATTATTATATAATTCAGTATTAATCGAATTAATTCATATTTTAAAAAAAAAGGATAATTGAATTAATTTAATAATTGTGATTTTTAATTATTTCCATAAGGGAAAAATTAGCAACTAAATAGATGGAATGTATTGTTTTTTTAGATTGATATGTTTAGCGATAATATCTAACTTTATTGTATTATAATGCTAGGCATATCAGTCTACAGAACAATACGTTCATCTCTCTAGTTTTAATTTTTAGTTGCTAATTTTTCCCTTATGAAAATCGTTAAAATATCACAATTAGACATAAATCTATTTTCAATTCTATAACTTATGTATTAAGTTAATAAATTTATCTGGCATTGAGATGCTTTTTGTATTTATTTCTGTCCTATACAAACTATAATTCGAGTCGGTATATCATGGATTTCCTACAGCGCAGCATTAGGAAGATTGCTTTTTGCCACAACAATGGCGCCGAGGCAGGAGTTGTCGCTACTCTCTAATCTAGTGCTCTAAAGAAACTATCTGAGAATTTTACTCAGAGACGTTATGCAAATGAGATGTAAAATTAGAAAAGCTTTAAAATGACAGTGAAATTAAATGTAAAGTCATTCTTCACGATGGCTTTAGCTAAAAAGGATCGAGCTTTATTGGTGAAGTTGTTTTACCAGAACTGCAATAATGCTTCTGCTGCACTAAGAGAATACCGACGTTTGAAAAACTTGCGAAATGGGCCTATGTCCATTAACGGTTTAAAAAAGATGATTAAGAAATTTGAAGAAACTGGTGAGTTGGTTATCTGCCAGGGAGAGGACGGAAACGAATTGCAAATGAGATTGTGGAAGACGTTGCTGCTGCTGTAGTGGAGAATGCTTCAAGTTCCCAATATTCTTCAGCAAGTGCTCGAGCCGTATCACGTGATTTGTCTATTCCGTGGTCTACGGTACAAAAAGTTTTGCGTTCCATTTTAAAGTGGTGTCCATGAAGATCCCGAAAAACGCACTGATTTTGCTTGCCAGTTTCTGGCTAGAATAGCCGTCGATAATGCATGGCCAAGATGAAGCTTGCGCTCACACTAGACGGAGCAGTGACTGCTCAAAAGTGTCGCATTTGGGGTACTGAAAAGCCGATGGTTGTGCATGAAAAGCTTTTGCACTCTGGTTACGTGACTGTATGGTGCGGATTTACTTCACATTTCATTCTTGGCCCCTTTTTCTTTGAAGAGAACACTCAAGGCACTAAAAGATGTTCAATCACTGGTGCTCGTTACTGCGAACTTCTGCAGCAGAAAGTCATTCCAGCTTTACAAGAAAGACAATGTTTAGACACTATTGTCTTTATGTAAGATGGTGCAACATCTCACATTGCACGACAAGTGAAGGAACTGCTTCATGCTCATTTTGGAGATGATCGGGTGATTTCGAGAACTATTCCAACTGCATGGCCTCCTCGTAAACCCTTGTCACTTCTGGTTGTGGGGATATTTGAAAGATGATGTCTATGGAGGAAGAATACAGACTGTCCCTGAATTGAAACCAAGCATAACACGCCATATCACGGTCGGCCCTAATTCGATCTATGCGGCACCTGGCGCGATCTGTTTTCTTTAGCTTCTCGAAACAATGGAAAATGGCCGAAGCTCGATGACCATGAATATCTATAGACTGCGATTGAAAATCCTACACCATCATATTTATGTTATTGTTTACCTTTTACTTAATAAAAAAATTTTACTTCCTGTATGTGAATAGTTAGTTGTATTTCTTTTATAGTTATTAATTACATTCTGAACAAGAAGGTGTGTCAAAAGTCCGGTGGCAAATGTCCTACACTCCTCTTATACATACAGGATCTCTAATGAAATTAGGCCCAAGGCGTCCTCTGAACTTGACACGCAGTCAGGTATGAAGCGTTCTTCGAGCATCCGCCAGACCCAAACTCGGTCATCGGATTGCCAGTGTGTACCGAGATTCGAAGCTGCATAAGGCATACTTATTTCCATTATTTCATGGTCCAGTTTTGGTGAATAGTATACCATTCTCAACATCGCTTGGAATTGATTCTGTTGATGTGGAGCTCAGACCAGCAACTTTATCATGGAAAACTAGGGTTTTCAGTTCCTGGCGAATAATGAATGTAATGACGGCATTTGAGGTGGCATTTCGGAACGCTGTAGAAAACAGTCCTTGCACTCGACAATTTCCGTCTTCTATTTCTTTGGCCTATCACTTCGCGGTTTCACTGACGTTGGCTCATTGAGATTTCTACTTGACAATATCACTTACAGTTGAATGAGATATTGCAGAATGATCGGAATCTCGCATAGAACTTCATGGGTGACATCCTATACTGGCCGACCGATTCATAAACGAGTTTAAATCATATTTATACTACCTTAAATATCATAGAAATGGGAATTAGGACACGTAAAATTGTTTTGGATGGATGTCCGAAAATCCTTTGATCAGTTTTCAATCATAACATGCTCAATATACATCGATATAAAATTTACATGTACTTTGTATCAAATTTCCCTAAGTATTTTGCGTAGCTTTCGATCTTGATTCCATTACTGAAATACGTAATTTTATAACTACTTATTTGGTACCATCCATTTAATCTTTCCTTGTTAATATGTTTAAAATTCCGAATAGAATAATGCTGCATAAATAATTCCACGAATACCGAATTCTTGATATTAATATAGAACTTTACATCAATTCTGCATTCCTCAGACGAAATTTATCCATATCCTGACATTTGGGCCATACAGGCATCTACATATTTTCGGTTTATTTATTTCATTTACGGGTTTTATTTTTGTTGTTTATTCCAAAAATAAAGTTTGAACTTTAAAAAGTAAAATTTAAAAAGAAACTAAATGACGAATCCAACAGACTGGGATGAGCGATTTACCCCCAAGATTAATTGTTCTCAAATAAGAATATTGATTTCTTTAACAACTTAAGCGAAGACCCCGGCAGAATTATGTCTGATTCTGACAGGTGATTTCTCAAAGTCCCAAGAGAATTTCTATTTGGCAAGTCATGCTACTTCATCAAAAGTCTGCCAATTACAATCCTCTATTTGAAAAATCAATGAACAACAATCATAACAATAACTGATGACAATAATCAGTTTTACTTTCCCTTATCTCATAGAAATCATTTTTACATGTCAGATTATATCTCAACTGGATATCTCTGCAGAACGGTGGTACGTTGTTTGTCTCTTTGAAACTGTGTGCCTCAAAGTTTGTGGTTATTAATAAGGATATCTCCAAGAAAACGAATTGCTCGTGAAAAATAAAGAGTTCTTTTTAAACATGTGTATCACGTTATTCCCATTTCCTTAAGCAATGTCATTTCATCTCCCAACTTTTCTTTTCCTACTTGAAGATGGATATTTAATTGGAAGTAGAGCATCGTCTAATTAGTCTGAATCCATCAACCAAAAAATATTTTATTAGTCCAAACTAAAAGAATAATGGTCATCAATGCTGCACACATACACTTTAAGAATTGGTGTTGCAGGAAAAAAACAGCTCTGCTCCTTTCATTCGAAAAGCGAGTAATAAACTTTGTGTTATGTAAATAAAATTCAAAATAAAAACAATTTCTCAAATTTGAGTTTATGTTCAATTGACTTTCTTCCTGCATCTGTGATGAAACAGTTGCGATTGCATCCTGTATTCTTTGCTTCAGATCATGCATAGAATTTGGGTTTTTCTTGTGTAAATGGTGTAAGGGTAGTTTTATGAATATCATCCTAACAGATATTTGGGACCAACATCAATCTCCAGATTTTGAATCTGCCACTTGACACATTTAAGAACTCGAAATCTTTGCCCTAGGTCTCTTAAATGATTCTTTGTTCTAAGTGTTCCACAGTAAAGGACTGACAATATTTTCCTATCATACAACAATATCTGTTGAGATTCACCCATAAGAAATTAATATATGAAAACTGGAGCTAATGCTCTAAGAATAAGGTCATGATATTAGTGGAAAAAATGAAAGGAAAAAATTACATGACCTGAATTCGAACCAGGACATTTATGAATGTTCATCAGTGGTTTGGAAAGGAGGAATTCCCAATCTGCGAGCCAGGTGTCTGCCCTAGTATTGGGCTTCCACCTTGATTACCTTGTAGTCTTTTAGGTCACTGAGGTAGTCTTGGCAGAAGCAATGAGCTTGATACTTGGGGTCCCTTGTTCGAATTTAGATCACAGAATTTTAGCTTCCATTTTTTCCCATGAGATTCTATGAAAAATTGCATGAATAAGATGTTACAAGAAGTATCACTAACTTAAAGTTTAGATCCAGACCCTAATAAGATAAAAGTATTCTAGTCTCAATATCTGACAGTAAAATTCATTTAAACATAAACCCATTCAAAGTTCATTTTTAATTCCTTAACATGATAAAATTTATCAAAACTGGAATAAAAAAATAAATTCTAAAGAAAATACAGTATTGTAGTTCTATCTAATGCATGCTCAGTTTCAAAATGCTGCATTAATAAAATACAAACGATGATAATTTTTAATTTAATGCTTTAGTCCATAATCATGATAGGAAGCAATAATTGTGAACACAATGGAAATCGTATAAAAAATGTTTTCATTATTTTATTTCAAATATTTACATGATATTTCTTTACAAAGACTTGTTAGAATCATTATTGATGCCTTTCTTTTTATCCTTGCATTATAAGCTTCCTTTCAAAGCTTACAAAAACTACCTTGATAATTGTAATAGTGATTCTATTTCATTATTTTTTTTCTTTTTTACATTATCAAACACAATCCCCAGCAATTGATTAATGGTGAATAGATCTTGAAAAGAAATCCAAGGAAATATTTTACAAGTCAAAAATCAAAGAACAAGATTTTAGGCAAAGAATTTTCTGAATAAAATTTTAGGAAAATTAAACGGGACTATGCCCTTTTCTCATAAACTGTTCTAGAAAGTTAAATTACAGTATAATTTTTGAAGTTCAACAACTTTAGTATACCATTTTTTAAAACAATGCTAACTGCACTTTATGTAAAATACAATAGTTCTTGTGATGGTATATGCTATGAAAAATATAATTTAAAATAACAATGAAACTGCTATGTGTGTAATAAAAATTAACAAAGATTTAATACAACCGAGCCTAAACCAACCGTTTCCTCTAAAACCGGAGAAGGGCCTTGAATCTAAACGGTGTGGCCACAGAGATGATGCGTCTCCATGGTAATGTTTTGAAACCTATTGAGTCACAGCTATCTGTAAGAAAACCCTAAATAAAGTACAGTTTTAAAATATCCTTTATAACCACTTCTTGGATTGAGAATTTCTAAGCAAAGAAGCATTAATGGGGTTCCAGTTAACCATTTGCCATGAATTATAAACTGATGCTTATTAAAAAAAAAAAACAAAAACTGTGAGCAACAACGTGTAATCACCAAATTAACTTTGGGTTAACAATATATTAAATTCAAAAAATTTAACAACAACAACAACAACCAAAAAAAAAAAAAATTTTTGAAAGAAAATGTGAACACTGCTAAAGTACTCTTTGCAATTTTTCCTAATGCTTTAAGATATACTTATCCAATTTGTAAAACCCATTGCATAAAATGCACATTTAACCTGATTTCTACTATAAAGATAACTGCAAAGCTTAGATCTCGTCTTCAATTCTGTCCCACCTTCATATTTGTCAACTAAATCATTCTTATGTGCTTATATGTAGTCTTCATTTACAAAACAGGCTTCTGCTAAGACGTTTGCCTTAAAGACCAATAATGGCACCCATTTCGCTTGCATCCAAGATTTCCTATAATCATTAAATATACAACAATAAGGAGTATTTTCCAGCGAAGTTAATGGTAGCACATACAATAATTCTTTTGGCTTTATCTTGTCAGTGGTCAATTACAACGAATCCTTGCAAGTATTTGACCACGACTGTTTCATAACCACGCTCTTGAACCGATTTTCTGACTTCAGGCAAGATCAGTTTATCATCTCAAAAATACAGTAATTTTGATCACATGAACATGTATAATGATAGATATATTACGCTTTCTATTAGTGAAACACCTGTATCAAAAAGCAATTGGAAGACAAATAGTAAAGAGCCCACATGAATTCATATGGACCTAAATTATATAAATCATAAAGGATTCATTGAATTCTTATGGACCATCTGCGGCACAAACTGCCAAAGATGCCTACTTCAAGTTGCTAGAAAATAATCCTCATGGCAATCTTAACCATATGACAATTATAGGAAATTTTTGAGTAGAATTCTAGGTGCTATTGCTGCAGCAAGTTTTTTTTTTAACAGAAGAGTTTCCCCCCTCTAAATGAAAAAAAAATAAATCACAGAATATTGATATATGCAGCAGGGGCAGAATCAAAGACAAATGACGTTATGCATTCAGCTCAAGGTAGGACAGAAATTTCCAATGTGATCTTTCTCAAGCTAATATCACCAAAGGATATAGGCAAAGAAAACCAATGATTGTGCACCTGTTTTAAAGTTTTAGGCTATAAGGATTATATGCAATGTTTAGTAAATGCGAAACCTGGATTCCATAGAAGAATAAAAACTGAGGTGTTAAAAAAAAAAGTCTGTCAATTACTGTTTTCAATTCTATTTTAGTTAATATCTAAATCATAAATTTAATTTTATAAATTCTAAAACTAATCATCTTTAAACTAAAGCAAAAATTAAAGGGAAATATATAATCAAATAACGTGCATAGAATAGCCTTTATTTAAACAGAAAAGTATGTTTCATTGGTAAAAAAAAAATCATTAAGAAAATAAGAAAAGAATACTGAATTAATAAGCAATATTGATATGTCCTTTGCTTCCCTCGTCATATTTAATTTTTTTTTTATTAAATTTTAATAACTGCATCACTAAAAAATTAAATCAATTCTTTTAGAGTTAAATTTTTAAAAGAAGAATGTGCATGCTAAGTTTTTAAAATGTCTCAGTTTTGTTTCAAATTTTAAGTGGATGTAAAATTTAAGTCGAGACATGGCAAAAGGTGTATAGTGCGTTATAAACGTTAAATGTAAAAGAACCTAAATTACAAGTTAATTTTTTTTTTAAATCAGATCCACAAAATAAATTGCCCTTGAAACGATCTTCAAAATTTTGCTACCCTAGCAATCCTTTCTTATTCTTTGGCATTAATAGGATTCCATTCTGAAATTTGGCAGTAAACACTTTTCTTAAGTCAAAATTTGAAGGGAAAAGAAAATGATTCAAATATGTAAATAGTTATTCAATTTTAAAATTCATTGTATGGTAGTAACAATTTTAAACCTCGATTCCACTATACGCTTATGTTTTGAATGAAAACGTTATTTTTCATAATGAAATCGTGAAATTTCCAACTTTTATATTAAACGGTATTTTCCGTTCACGAAAAGGAATTTCAACCTAAGCAGTATGTCGTTTAAAAATCAACCATAAAATATATCTTGTAAATCTTAAAAAATAAAAATAAATGTATCTGGCATTAAATGGGTTTATTTATATTTAACTTCAAGTTAAATACATTCAATGAAAAAAAATGTTGATATGGAATTCATCCGAATTTCATAAATTTCTAAAACCGATTAAAAAGAAAATAAATTCTCTTGTTTCTTTTTCTCCATTAAAACCAGAATAGAGAAACAGAAAAAGTGAAATAAAATTTAAAGCACTTCTCAAAGATTTAATCTTTGGCTCTTCCCCACCCCCCTCCGACCCCACCCCATCCCATCCAGCATCTTCCACTTTCCAACCATTTGATAAAGGAAGTTACTGTCAGTTATGATTGTCCTTGTACGTAGATTCATGCTAATTGCATATATTCTTGCAATTGGGTCATAGTTTCTATGTCAACTGTCTGCATCAGTTGCTCAAATGCGTTCGGGCCAACCTTCTGCTGTAGCTGTATTAACTGTGACCTTAAATAATCTTTCAATTCAACTGTGTGTATAGGATCCTTTAACAACAACTGTGGAGGAAAAAGAAAATACAGAATAAAATAAGAATGATAAATAGTGGAAGTAAATAATACACAAAGAAGTAAAAGTAACAGCCCCCATCTACAAGGGTCATTTATAAAGTTCGTACAATCACCAAAACCAAGAGGGACAAGTTGATGTGTAAGCACACGTTCATGTAGTTTCCACACAATCAAAGGATGCGTGACCCCGTGGGACCATCACATCCAAATGGCGCATCCCGTAGAGAAACTGCAAGTGCAAGAACTAATACATTTCCTTTACCTAAAAAGTAAGAACGCCAATGAAATCCATGCCGAGCTGGTCGAGATGTAAGGTGACAGTGCCTCAGTATATGAAACTGTTGCAAAGTGGTGCAGACGCTTTTAATGTGGCCAAACAAGTGTTGAAGATGACCCACTAAATGGTCGATCGTCTCTCAGTGAAGAACCGATGATTGCTGTGCAAGTCGAGGCTATGGTCTTCAAAGTTGCAGATAGCCATCGTGGGTCAAAGTTGCAGGTAGCCATCAAGAAGAAACGCCATGGAAAGCTGACCAAGCCCATGTGCTTGCTCATTCAGCGCAGGAGACTGTCACATATGCAGTTGCTTTGGGCTATGAAATTCTGCCTCACTCCCCTTACTCACCAGACTTGGTACCCAATGACTTCTTCCTCTTCCCTCAGATGAAGAAACCATTGCATGGTAAGCGTTTTTATGATGACAACGAGGCGATTTCCAAGGTAGAACACTTTCTCAATGGTCAGAACATGCACTTCTACAAGAATGGCCTCCCGTCAGGTCATCCATCATTAGGAAAAGTGTGTGAAGTTGTGTTGTGCTTATGTTGAAAAGGATTAAAACCATCACCAAGTTTCATTGCCCATGTTCCTTCTGTCACAGTGATCGTATGAACTTCATGAACGCCCCTCGTATTTAAAAGTTTTCCAAATAAATATTTATTGTATTAATTATAAGCCTTTTTCTTGTGTTCATACTTTATCTTGTAATCAAATTCAGATATCGGAAATTTCATCAAGCAAAGAGACCGAGCAACTAATCAGCTAATTTTTGATAAAAATAAGATAGCTAATTTTCAATTTAGAATGTTTCTGTTTAATCTAAGAACCGAAGGATTTTTCCCATGTTATTAAATCTTAACTTGCTTAATATACCTGTTTTTTTCGCCGCTGATGTTCTGTTTCTGTATCTTCATCTTCACTGCTCAACAGAAGTAAAGAGCTAGAAGAGACAAAAATAAGCTGAATGAAACTATTTCCTAAATCAATTATTTTCCTGCTAGAATTTTTTAAATTAACTGTTAGCACAGAATTTTATGGCTTATCTCATTAAAAGTTTTTATAAATGTACCGTAAGTATTCTACTACAATGCAAAAAATTTTGACCTGAAAAAAGCACCTAAATTTGTGTAATCGCATTATACTGGTACATTATCGTATATCATACCTTATATACAAAATATAGTACATTAATTCTTATTTTTTTTCTGAATTTTTCGTCTCCAAAAGCTAATGTGAAAGTGAATTCTCGAAAACAAGATGGAGACGTCATTCACGAAAGTCACTGCGATCACATTTTATTTATCATAACTTCTCTTGCCGCCTTTTATTGATAATAATTGAACAATATAGGCATGACATTAAATAAATTTGTAACATTAAAGGTGAAAAGTGAAATAAATTTTCAACCAGTAAAGTATTCTAACAGCGAAGGTATTCTATCTCCTGAAATCGTCAAAGAACATTTTATAAAGTTCAAATGAATATTTATTACAGTATTTAATGAATGTACACATAATTTTGAAAAATGAACATACAATAGAAGTACATGTAATCTGAACAAGTCTTCAATTGGAATTTTTCATGTATCTGTTACGGTTTTTAAGATAGGATTTGAATGTGTCCTAATTTGCATATTTGGGATGGCGAAAAGTGCAAGACAGGATAGGTCACCCACAACTTTCTATTCATTGGATTCATCAAAATTGACATATCTGCTTCGGTTACGAAAATAAAAGGGGGGGGGGTCATTT
>JAHWFO010002284.1:7001983-7016184 GCA_023313115.1 Rhysida immarginata
AAGGGGGGGGGGTCATTTTTGTATCCACCCTGTATATTCATATATATTATTATGTGACTATCGAAAATTTATTATTACAGTCAAATCTCGATATCTCGAAAAAATTTTATTTCCCTGTATTTTCATTATTAATTCAATGTAATTTTCCCTTTTATCTCAAAGCATTTTCTTGGAAAACCTTGCTACGTCGAATTTTGACTTCGTGTGCCAGCAAAATACATTAGAGAATAAAGATTTTTTTTCTTAACAAGAAATTTTTCCTACGAAAACGAAAAGAACTTGACATCACTTCCCTTAAAATAGATGATTCTTGTGCGTTAGAAAAAAAAAAATTCACAAAAAAATTTTTTCGTTCTTATTAGCAAGTCTCTGTTGCATACAAGTTGTTCAAGAATGCATAGTATCTGCGCTTCTGACGCTAGTGGCCTCTGCCATTTTATCTTCTATTGTTCTCTACTCTCACAGTACCTTTATTAACTAAAAAAGTTGATTTAAAAGTAATCCTCCATATCTCAAAACCTCTTTTATCTCAATTTTTTTTTTCTGTTCCGTGAAATTCGAGATATCGAGGTTCGACTGTATTTACATTCATTTGTCTCGGTAAAATTAAAACCAAACATGCTATTTTAATCTTGAAATGTAGATTAAAATTAATATGAACAACTGATGCATATATGGTTTCATCTTAAAAGAAGATGAATAAAACCAGCAGAGCTTTATTCTCATTGCATGGATTATGCAAAATACTGACTGGTCATACAGAATTAATAACACAGAGTAATATGTGGCAACCTCCTAATTAAATGAAATGTGGTAATGGTGTAACAAATAGATTGGAGAAAGCTGAAATTCCATCAAACCAAAACCAGGAGGAAGAGAACAAAAACTGTATTTTAATTAAAATTTGAATGTGATACACTGACACATTAACATTTCCTCTGCATCCAGCTACAATCATTCGCATGTTTACATTACATTTTGTATAAAAATAAAAATTCTTTATGTGCAATGTCAATTCAGAGTGTGTATGCTGTGTCTATGGTTTGCACATGTCTTCTAATTTTTGAATCAAACTACTGATAAATTATTTTGAATGTAGAAAATAGGAAGAAAATTCCACAGCCTAGACTCCTCCAAAATCCATTTCTAATTATTGTTACATGTGTATAGTAAAATTCCAGCTATCCTCTCCCTAACTGCGATTGGTCGAAGCCTACTTACAACGCGATATCGTGCTTAAAGCACTTTATTTTGTTTTGTTTATAAAGAAATGCAATTCATATATGTTTAATGGTCCTTAAAACTAAGTAACGATGTAATCATACACAGGGTGAGAAAGCCGAACAAGCACAGTTAGGGAGACGTTAGATGGAGTTTTACTATGTTATTCAATGAATTAAAGACAAGACAAGAACCTGCTTATCTTCATTTTCAAATTATTTTAATTTAGGATAAAATAGATATGCAGGAGTAGAAAAGAGGGACTCTTACTCAATATGTGCCCCACTCTCATCCGTTTTAATCACGTCATTCAAAACTTCTACAACTGCCAGAAGAATTCCGCAAAACCTGTCGCCAACAACACTAAATTTAAATAAAGAAAAAAACAAAATCAAGCATCACTTAATCTAAATAACATGTTTCTTGTATAACAATTTGAAATATATCTTTAATTTCTATTTTTTTTTTTTTACTTAGTACGCCATGTAAGCAACGATGCCAAGGCAATACCAAGAAGTTTCCTTCGTTCCATTTGTGTCACATGAGGCATTTTATCTATCCAAATATTCAATAGATTTTCTAAGATTCTTTCTGCCTACAAAGAAAGTGTTTTCAGAAAATTTAATTAATAAAGAGTTTTCAGAAAAAAAATTTAAATGCCAAAAAAAAATCAATTTTAATATTCAATAATATCAGAAAAAATTTTAGAAATACAAAGATATTTTTTATAGAAAATTCAATAAAAAGATATACATATAAATAAATGTAAATCTAACTGAAAGTTAGCAGTCATCTATACGCACAAAAAAAGCAAAAAACATATCCAGTAGTACCAATTTAAAACGATCACGTTTAATACAAATTTCTACATAATACGCACTTTTTTGTTGGCCTCTTAACTTTAAGTAAATTTTCCAAGCAACCTACCTATTTAATATAATCGTTTTCCCGCATATTACTCCTTCTCTCCACCTATGGTATGTACTTTGAGCGCACTTGCACCATGGCAGAGTGCACTCATACACGATCTTGCTCATCTGTTCTAGTTCCATGTCCCTGCCTCACATATGCCCTCTTCAGGTTTTTGTTCTAATTCATATGATCCAAGTTGCTGATCATGAATATCCAAAATTAAATGTAAAAATCTTCTCACTAAATGTAAAAATGCGTATTTGAAGTAGGCTGTCATGTATTTATGTTTATAATGACCAGGTACATGATTAAACCATATTTCAGTCTGTAATACGTATTACAATGATTCTAAAGCATAGAACACCGTAATAAAAAAATATGATAGATTAGCATGTCTTTTGCATATTTGAGATCTTCCCACCTAAGAAGTTTTCTCGCTTAATATGTTATTTTCATACAATCCCTTCAGAATCGTATTAAGTGAGTACCACTGTACTTATTCATTCATCATGAAATCTCCAGAACTATGAAGTCTACAAACTTGAAATTTGGCACATTTGTATTTTTCTCTTGTCTCCTAGGTGCTTGCTAAGAAAGGACTTGTTTCTACCTTCTTCCTTTCTGTTGCATTTTATTTTTCTAAAATTTAATTTACCTGGAGCCAAATGAGATTAATGCCAGCATTTAAACAAATTGTGACACTGTCGTTTGCATTCAGTCCAACATTAATGAGGTCAAACAGAAGGCTTTCGTACAGCTAACGTACAATTAAATATGTTCATGACAGCTATTGTACGATTAAATATGTTTGTTCAATTTAACTGACACAGCTTCATTTGATTATAGTTGCATAATGGTCTATTTTGCTGGATACTAGAATGAATAAACGACAGACTTTTATAGCAAAATGGTAATGTTTTCATGAACCTACGCGTTTCGCATTTTCGAGCAACAAAAAGTTGTTTTCTATGCGAGATACGTAGACGATACTTTGCTTATTATCGATACCGCTAAAATCACTGCTGAGCAACTACTGATTGAATTCAACGACTTTCACCATAGCATGGCATACACAATGAAGAAAGAAGAACAAGGTATCATAAATTTCTTAGACCTTACACTTAGAAGAAAACTTGAATAAAAACGTATCGATTCTAGTATTTATCGTAAACCGACGACGACTGATAATATAATAGGCTTTGATTCTAATCATCCCCCACAACATAAGTATGCGGCCATCAGGTATTATTTCAACAGGGCACTCAGTTACCCCATTACAACAGCAGATAGAAAAGAAGAGGTACGCCTAACATTTGATGTAGCCAGAAGGAACTCCTTTCCCGACATGGTTACATCGTCCATATTAAACAGGACCAGGAATCCGAGACAAAGAGATTTAGAAGAAGATAATAACCATAAGTATTCAGTATTCACGTACACAGGACCGGAAATCGCCAGGATTAGCAATATATTTCGCAATAGGGGCATCAAGATTGCCCATAAGACGAGCAATAGTTGTCGATAAGTGCTCAATCCGAAGAATAGAACAGATGATGACGAGAACGTCTACAAGTCCTGCGGTGTATATAAGCTATCTTGTCCGAGTTGTGGATCCTTTTACATTGGATCCACGAAGAGGTCTTTTAAGGAAAGATACGCTGAACACCGTAGATCTTGGCTTAATGGTGATGGGTTGGTTTGGTTTGGTTTGGTTTGTTTGGTATTAACGTCCTATTCAACTGCCATGGTCATTTCAGGACAGCGTTATAGGGGCCGCAAATTTTACCTCGCAAGGGTTCTTTAACGTGCAGCCGGCAAACGACTACACGGGACCAACGGCTTTACTTCCCTTCCGAAGGAAGTGCGTGATCTCAGGATTTACCCCTGAAAAATCCTCGTCGTCCTCGCGGGATCGAACCCGCGTACTCGGGCATCAGAGGCGATCATGCAACCTGCTGAGCCACCGAGGCCGATAATGGTGATGGGAAGTCGGCGTTTGCTTCTCACCTTATTAATAGCAAACACCAATTCGGCGCCATTGAAGATATAATGACAGTCGTCAAGAAGGAACGCGACCATAAACGTATTATCACCTTCGAATCATTAGAAATTAGAAGATACATAAAAGCGGGTGAGAAACTCCTTTTAAATAACCAGACAAGCTTTGATAAAAATCCGATTTTGGATGCAGTTAACGAGGTAATTAGGAACTTTCAACGCCAAGAGGACTTGTAAGAGCAGTTCGGCTATAAGAGCAGTTCGGATGTAAGAGCAGTTCGGATGTAAGAGCAGTTCGACTAATAGAGTGCCTTACCTTCTTGTCATCCTGTCCGCTTATAAGATTGGCTAGCTTTGATGAATTAAATTATGCAATATCTCAACGTACTATTGGTGTTGATATACATATTATTCCATGTGATTATTTCAACGAATTGTCATATTGTACACATTCAATATCATGTAATTATGGTGACCAATTATTTGGGTTGGGCAATTGGTATTTCTTGTAAACCCCCCCAATGGAAAATGTTTTCTATTGGAGGGGTATGGCCATAAATACAGGTCTTCGTTTGTGACTAATTGTAGTTGTTTTCCTATCCTGATGATGCAGTTAATGCGAAACGCGTAGGTTCATTAAAACATTACCATTTTGCTATAAAAGTCTGTCGTTTATTCATTCATTTGATTATTGAACTTTTCACTGACAAGTCAATCATGAAATTCGATAATCATTTCTGTGACTGCAAACGTGTCACCTCCTTTTATGCATACAAGTATATCTCGCTCCGCATGTTCCTCTCTCTCATTTTTCTTCCTCCACCAATCATCGCTGTTCAAGTCTTCTCTTTTTTGAATTTGAGTTGTGATTCAAACCATTCAGTTTTCCACCTGCTCTCTTCCTCTGGTGATCTAATACAGAAACTCCCCCCCTCTCTTATCCCTTGTCAATGTTTTTATCTCGGGGGCGCGATGACGCCGCAGCGGGAGGAAGTCAGTGACTCACTGTTTCTCCCCGAGAGCAGCATCAAACTCAAATGAGAAAACTCAACAAATACAATGTATTTAGATTAATGAGTAAATTGATAAACAGAACAGATTTAAATATGATTCTTTGAATCTGTCATGATATTGCATAATGTCACAATATAATAAATGAAAATATAATCTGGCTAATACTAATGAAAAGGAAAACAAACATGTTGTCCACAGGAAAAGCTGGTGACCAAGAGATTTTTTTCCTTTACATTACCTTTAAAAATTTAAATTTTCATATGATTAAAAAAAAAAAAACTTTTTTGATAAGGCCTTCAATCTTACCGTTCCACCAGTTTCTTTGGCAACAATTTCTAAATTGCTCTGAAAACTTGCTTGACTATTTATTAAAACTCTTGCAACAACTGACAAATACATTGACATGACCATTGGATATTCCTGGAAAAACCAATAAATTTTTTAAAAACGAAAATAAAACATTAATTAATGTTCTAAAAATAATACTGACATTCAAAATACATACAAGGGAGGGGACCTAAAAATAACAAGCAACATTTCTAGCAGGGTTTCTTTGTTGTTTTTTTTTTGTCAAAGTCATCACAGGTGACGAATGTGGTGTTACGAGTATGAAGGCAAACACCAAAAACAAAGCAACAATCTAGCCAGTGGAAGGCTGCTTCATCACTAAGACTGGAGAAAGCAAGACCAGTGAGATCCTAAGTGAAGACTGTTGATTTTTGTTTCGACATCAAGGGGATCAATCCATCATATATTTGTTCCTCATGGCACCACAGCGAACTAACATTACTACCGTGTGCGGCGTATCAGCCGCTGCGGCGTTACTCCCGAAAATTACGGTACCTTGAAATACAAAAATGTGCATGTCTGTGTGAAAAAACTACCACAACAACTGATGGGTCTTCCTCATTGGCTATACCACCGCAACAACATCCTGCATACATGAAGTTGAATGTTTAACCAAAAACCACAGGACAATGGTTTCTTACCCACCTTACTCACCAGACTTTGCCCACACAGACTTCTTTTTGTTTCCAAGAATGAAAAACGTCAAAGGAAGGCATTTTAAGGACAAAAATTGCTGGAGGCACTAAACAGCATAACTTCGGAAGAGTTTAAAAAATGTATCAACCACTGGGAAAAGCATTGGGACAAGCGCTATGGGTCTGACAGACACTATTTGAAGACAATTAAGTTTTGGAAATGTTCTGTCAAAGACATGATTTTTGCTTATAATACGAAGAAATAAACAGTACAAACTGATAACAAGAAGAAGTAACTAATTAATAGCGAATCAACAGTTATAAAGATACCTAGTGGAATCCAGTGGAATTAGTGCAATAGAGTACCATAAGCTGTGTAGTCAACCTACAAGAGCTTACAACAACAACAACAACAACAAGAGACATGATTTTTAATAAAATACTTCTTGTTATTCCTGTGTTCCCTCTCGTGTACTATTAAATTATTATTCAACACAAAACGTATTAGATACATGGAAAGTTTAAAAATAAAGTCTCATTATTGAAAAAAAAATTAAAGTAAAAGAAAACAGGATGTAACAAATCCTCAATATTTAACAAACATAACAGAATTTAAGCTACCAACAGCCCAATTTTTTATTAAATCTTGCAAAACTAAAAGAAAAGTCCTTTGCAATTAATTCTTTTTTCATTTTAACTTATAGTCTGCAGATCGGATCTTGAGCCCCCATTTCAATTCCTTTTTGTACACGATTTCATGACTGATCACCAACTGTCTCTCTGGTATGGTTGTTATAGCAACCACGCTTTTTTCCCCATACATGGCATTCATCCATTCAAAGCCGAGCTCAAATCACGAGTGATAATCAATCATGGCGGATGCCGATGCAGAAGCTCCTCAAAAGAATTATCGTTAGTGTATAAAAGAAAAAAAAATATCAATATAAAAATTAAGAATGAATATACAGGTTGTAATAATATGTGAAAAATAAATATAAAACTTTCAAAACTGCAGCAAAACCAGAAAAAAGTACAACAAAGAATAAAACTTGCAAAGAAGCCCATCCCTCTTTCCATCATGAACTCACCAATGTGGATCATGACTGTCTAAGCGATCACTTATTTTACTGAATGTACAGTGGAATAGGCCAAGGCTCAAGATCAGATCTGCAGACTACAGATAATAACAAATTTTTAACTTTTTTTCCCTTACCTGAGAACATATAATTGCTTTAAAAACTTGAGGCAATACAGGTGTGAATATATGTGGCCCATCATCTGGAAGAGCCTTCAAAACCACTTCAATCAACTATATAAAAAAAAAAAAAAATTATTACAAAAGAGATTACCAGAAAAAAATTAAAATTTGACAATGTTCTTTTTATTTAAGGGTAAAAGCCATATTATCTCAGTTAGAAGACCCCAGCCTCTACTAAAAACTTATGCGTTAAGCCAGATTCACATCAAAATGGATTCTGCGACAGCAGCATTGAAGGCAAGCAGACGTTTCATCGCAAAACCGCCGTGATGACTCCCACAACCGCAGAAAACTATGTCGCGAAATGAATGCTTTCGCTCGTTTCATATGGCGAAGATCGAAATCGGACATAGATTCTTTCCTCCGATTTGTCCTAAATTACATGGTAGTATTCTATTTGTTCACATATGTACGAGGGACGATTGATAAATAAGGTCTCCATGGCTGTAACTTTATTTGTTAACCGATTTTTCAAAATTCTTTTTGTATCTTATACTCACATTTGTCCTCTATGTAATGCGCTATTCACTTTTAGACATAGTCCCCATCCTTTTCCACACATTGCGCCAACGCATGACTGGTTGGGTGAACCCGTCAGAGAGGAATTCCAGAGTTGTTGTCGACACCAGGACTGAATGGCAGCTTTGGACCCTCTTCTGGAGTACGATAACGTCCGCCCGCACATGAGTCACCACACACCAGAGGCGTTGCAGCGCCTACAGTTCAAAGATGAAAAATTGCAGTTCAAAAATGAAAGACTTTGCACATTGCGACTTTCACCACTTTCCAAAGAAGAAAGAGCCCCTTAAACGCGAGGTAAACGCTGCCATTCAATCCTGGTGTCGACAACAACTCCGGAATTCCTCTCTGACGGGTTCACCCAACTAGTCATGCGTTGGTGCAATGCTTGGAAAGGAATGGGGACTATGTCGAAAAGTGAATAGTGCATTACATAGAGGACAAATGTGAGTATAAGATACAAAAAGAATTTTGAAAATCGGTTAACAAATAAAAACGTTACAGCCATGGAGACCTTATTTATCAATCGCCCCTCGTAATTTAAATCTAAAACAAGATGTTTTCGGGCTTTGTAATCGAAACACATGGGCCTATCACCGCTCATTTCATCTACTAAAGAGCAGCCATTAAAGAAGCAAAAGAGAGACACCTTCGGTGTTGGACAGTACATAATGATTCATTTTCCTCATGAAATTATATCTCTCAAGAATCTATCCTCCATAAATTCAAAATGTGATCCTGGTCTCTTTATGTCCAATTCATGTGATTCTGACCTCTATTAATTAAGATGAGGATTCAAATCCTAGCTTCTAAAAGAACCTGGCTTCAAACCGAGAAAACACAGCAAATGCAAGAAATTTACGAACACTTAAGAGAGTTCTTACCCTCATAAGCATCACTATTCCTTCTTTCTTCACTTCAGGCAATAAATTGTAACACCAAGTTACCACAGCACTGGCAATGTTCTATAAATGAAAAAGAACAATAATCTCGTCAAGAATAATACCCATTATTAATTAAATACATTCCATAATAAGATAGCCTATCTGTTAAATAATTAAATAACTTTAATATTCTAACTCTAAAAAAAGAAAATGGAAAATATTTCTTCCCCTGCAAAATGGGTACTGAATGCACCTTGTTCAGATGCTACTGTACTAAATGTTTTAAACATAACAAAAAATTAAATTCATAAATCCAATACCTGAAGGAATTCACGAGGACCAAGAAGAATGTATGCTTTGATAATATGAAGAACAGGCCTAATCTCCGACGTGTTATCTATAATAACGATATTATTTAATGAAGGCGTCATTCAATTTATATTGTGCAGGGAATTGTTTTTTTTTTTATTATTAATTTATTTTCACATCATAAATAATAATTAAATGTGAAGAAAGAATTGCGAGGTTAAGAAGCTTTCTTGATTTCATCATCTTTAGGTCCAAAATAACCTTCTTATTTTAAAAATGACCAAAACATGTTTGTACAAAAACTGGCAAATTACTAACAATACAACTTGTATTTTACTTATAAAGTATATAATATGTCCACAAAAGAACGTTTCTATTTCAGTTCGCTATATCTGAGATAGCTAACCAAAGAGTGTCACTATTCCTATAAATTAATAAGAACTCATTGGCACTATGAGATTCACCATATTCTGAACAAAACTTACCTCTAAAATTGAAACATCTTATAGATTATTGTGGAATCCAGGACTTAGCTTTCCATCATTGCCCCCACCCCCTTTCCAATCCCCAAGCCATATGGCTTTTTCCTATAAGGATAAATGAAAGACATCATATTTAGGCCATCATCACAGAGAAACTTTGCAAGTTAAAAACTCAAACCACAGCAACCGTAGTAACTGTTACAACAGGTATGCTGGATAAATGTGGGAAGATGTTGAATAGAGTCATTCGAGTATATATGGTAGGAGAGGTAATCTGACATTTGTAATATTCACGAGTTCAAAAAAAAGTTTATTTTTCAGTACTTTTTATAAAGAAAGAAATAAAACAAACTAAAGATAGGGACATTCTTTTGCAAAACAAGTGGAGAAATAACAAATCTAATGCAGGCAGTGTACAAGAAGTTAGGTAGGGGCTAAACAATAGTGGTGTCAAATTTGACCTTTGACCTCAAATCTTGCACCCTGCAACTTTGTAACTGTTACAGGTAGAGAAAATTTTCCAATTGCACAGTTGTAGAGCTCAAAACACAGATTTTAACAACAAAAAAAAAAAAAAAAATAAAAATAAAAAAAAGCAGACTACAAAGGAAAATAATATCATAAACAGTGGAATACACCTTGTCCTTGATGTAATCCCAAAGGAAAAAATCAAGTGGTGTCAAATCAGGCGAATGTGGTGGCCAATGAAAATCTTTGGCCAACCTATCGATGTGGAAACATTGTCATTGACGTGCAATTGCTGGAAAATGTGGAGGTGCCCCATTATGCTGGAACTACATGTGGCGATATTGTACTAAAGGCAAGTTGTCTAAAAAAAAGTCTGAGACAAAGCCATCCAAAAATCATTTTGTGTACCTTACTCCTGTAAGGCAACCGCTGTAGAAAACCGGTCCCACCAAGATGCCATTCCACAGTCTACACGACACATTTATTCTCCGGTCCTGACGTGTTGAATCTTGTTGCAGCCATCCGGCGTTCACATATGCCCAGTAATGAAGGTTATGTTTGTTAACTACTCATCTCAGGAAAATTGGCCTCGGCTCCTGCACCTTAACACTCTAGGCCACTAAGCTGACTGTAATGTTATTTTTTTTTTGTTTGTTTGTTCTGTTAAAATCAGCGTTTTAAGCTCTACAACTTTACAATTGGAAATTTTTCTCTACCTGTAACGGTTGCAAAGTTGCAAGGTGCAATATTCGAGGTCAAAGGTTGACATCACCACTGTTTAGCCCTTACCTAACTTCCTATATGTTGATTGCAACAGATTTGTTGTATCTCCACTCGTTTTTAAATTGTATGGGAGGTAACAGACTTTTGACTCACCCTATATACACAAACATTGTATGGAAAAAAAGTATTCAGACATGCTTGGTTTAGACATTTAGCTTCAGCTATCCTTTGTCGGAAGCTTTCAAATAAATTCTGGAAAGCTTCTTGCAGAATTCTTTTCCAACTCCTCCTGTAAAGCAAACCCCAAAGCAGGCAGTGAGAAAGTCTATTTTTCCAAACTTATGAATCTATGCTCCGATTCGTCCTAAGACTTTCTATCGGGTTGAGATCTGGGCTTTGGGCTGGTCAGTTCAAAAGTTCGACATCAATCTTTAAACAAATGCTTATAATTTGAATTGTAAATAAAGAAAATTTGCACATGTTTTGTTAGGTGTCTGAATACTTTTTTCCATGAATTGTTTCGTTTGCCATTTAAATTCTCGTTAACATAAAAAAAAAAGAAAGGTTATTCACTTTTCAGTTTGGTTTTTTTTTTCTGTTTACAAAATGTAACTATGTAACTGCTCAAAAGAGAATAAATGCTACAGAATATAAATATTAGGATTAGTCCTCTAAAATCAATTGTCTCGTAATCAAAACTCTAATATATATTCCGACATATACGGTGTGGCTGGAAAGTAACTAGATATTGAAAAAGGCATATAAAAGCTACATATACGATTATAAATTATTGAAATTAATATCACATGTGCACTGTTATATGGGAATACGGAATTAAATTAATGCTGGCATCTGTGGAATGGAACGGAATCCACAGTCTTCTGGATAAAGTTGCTTAGGACACTGGTGATAACATCCCAAATCCGTGCTTCCAATTCTTCCAGTGTGCAAGGTTTCGTCCGGTACACCTCATCTTTTGCCTGGCCCCATAAAATGAAGTCACAGAGTGTTACATCTGGACTTCTTGCAGACCATTCACGAGGTCCACATCTCCCCAGCCAACATCCTGGAAACTCCTCATCCAACCATGCACGCACAACATTTGCAAAGTGAGATGGTGCACAGTCTTGCATAAAAAAAATGTCATTGATGTTTTCCCATCCAGATACTGTGGGCTAAACATAATCCTCAAGCATCTAACAGTAGTGTTCCAAGTTCATTACCAGGGTATGTCACACACCCAGCTAGCACTCATATGTTATATTTCCGTTGGAAACTGGTATTTAGGTTGGTAAACCATAAGAGCTGAGAATGGAAATGTTCAGATCTTGTTATTAAAGTGTTCGGTTAGATAACGGTTAGATGTTAAGTAATTCCTACGTTTGGTACTCGTTGGGAAATCGTAATATAATTTCACTCATGGCTCTTATAAAACGGCGATCCATTATTGGATGTTCACTAATTGACGTATGTGCGCAGTAAAAATGCGCAGAAGAGCAATGCAGCATCTAATTCAGAGACCGTTAAAGTAAGCGCCTCTGATCTAATTTGACTGAAAGCGCGCCTTTTACAAAGTCTCTGATCGACTATTGAAGATTGACATCTACGCTCGCTTCCTGCTTTTTTGTTTCTCCAAGAAAAAAAGTAAGTTATAACTTACTATTATATATGTTTCAATATAATTATTTGTATTTTGGTGTAACTTTTTAACACTTATTTTGTGGGATTCTATTTTCACATCATATTAACAATATTTATTTCTCTTTAAGAAATTGCTGTATGATCATTCCGGAATAATCATATAAGGTATGCAATCTTTTTTGATCTGAAATTCATATTACCTTGTGTTTGCTTGAGTACAAATAGAAATAACAATTTTACTTGTATTTTAACAAGTAGGATAAACTGTACATATGTATAAGACTATTATTACTTGTCCAGAGTCATTAATAATGATCGTATTATTAGAAAACGACGTTTATTTATTTAATAATAATGGAAGCTGTTCGTTTAATATGAGATTATTTTTTATAGCTTATTTAATTCATCGTCACCACGATCAATACTTTTGGAACACTATGAATTTTGGCCAATCTGAGTTATTATTATTATTTTGCATGCTTTTGTAATTTTTAGTGTATAGTTTCAAATTATTATATGTATATTTTTTTCCTACAGATGCTGCTAAAAAGGACCTCGACCTGAGACGTTGGAGATAGGGTTTTTCCAAACTAATCGATTTATTCGACTAATCGAATAAATCGTGAAAAAAAATTCGACTAAATAACAGATATTTTTTTTTTCGAATAAAAAATCAAGTAATCAAATTTTCAAATTACTTTGAGGGGGATGAAAATATGACAACCATCCAGGAACGGTTAGGCATAGGCTTTGGAATTCATCTATCCCAATGTTTATAGTATTGCAAAAAAATATATTAGCTTAATTTCAACCTCTGTTCCGTCAGAATGTTTATTTTCTCAAGCAGGAAGAATTATTTCACCGTCAAGGAATCGAATTTCTGGCATTTTTTACAGAGCTTAGATGTTAAATACTGGAATTTGTAAACAATAGTTTTTAAAATTTAGATTTTGTAATTTGTTCTCTTTAAAATTCGTGTAATTGATGATTTTGTTCAATAAAATAAAAAACTATTAGCGAATTTGTATTTTTATTCGATTAATCATTACTTATTCGATATTTACTTAAAAATTATCGAATAAAAAGTATCGACAGATAAAAAATCGAGTATTCATTTGTTCGAATAATTTTTCCTAGGAAAAACACTAGTTGGAGATTTCCAAGAAGGACCCCGACCTGTTACTAAACGGAGACGCAGGCCCGATAGGAGATTCGACACTTATCAAATTGCTTAAAGAGTCAAGTTAATTTTCTATATTTCTTAATTTTGTATCATCGTTTATCTTTTACTTTCTTTGATTTTATTCATTGTAATTTTAATAATCGGCATTCGGTATCGATTGTAACGATTGTTCGCGACCAGGAGGAAGTATCTCTACTAGGTCCGCGCTTCTGATGTTAAGAGACTGTTTTTCCCCCATTCGTCTTTTTTTTTATTTTGAAATTTACATTTGTACCTTTTTATTGGATAATGGCCACTCTGGCCCTTATATATATTCTCTGTAATTCAACCAAATTTTGTATCGGCATTGAATAATGAACTCAATGAGTTCGAAATACGTATATGCTTAATATAATTCTTTTGTGGACAAGAGGTTGTTGTCAGTTGGTCATGTCGTTATCCACAGTCCTTTCCAGTTTCTCATATTAATGTTGGGATCACGTTAGGAAATCATTGGGAATATATTCTATAGAATTCTATATAATATATTAATGTTGGGGTTATGTTAGAAAATTGATGGAAATACGTTATATTAATGTCAGGGCTATGTTAGAAAATTGTTGGAAA
>JAHWFO010002284.1:7016194-7034359 GCA_023313115.1 Rhysida immarginata
GTTGGAAATACGTTATATTAATGTTGGGATTATCTTAGAAAATTGTTGGAAATACGTTATATTAATGTTGGGATTATGTTAAAAATAACCCAGATCTAACGGTTAACCAACCATCAGACAGCGTACCATTTCTGCGTTAGTCTAAGGTATGGACCTAACGTTGGAATTACGTATTGGAATTTACATTGGAATTACGTAAGCATGCTAGCTGGGCAGGATAAATGGCCCGATAACTTTTGTGGCCATCATTCAATGCCACACTGTCACTTTTGGACAAGACTGCATTTTGTTCACCGTTGTACCGGGATCCTGCTGCCCAATAATGGCAATTGTGTCGATTGACAAAACCTCCCACATGGAATATGGCCTCATAAATCCAGAGGATCTGTGAAACAATTGAGGCCAATTTTTGTGTCAATCCAGCATCGACTCCTCATACTCCATTTTGCCATCGCAATCTTCTGGTGTCAGCAGTTGCACGTAATGGGATTTCCATGCTTGGTAATTCAATTCTTTATGCAACACCTGCGAAACTGTATACTGTATAGTTCCCACGAAAATGCCCCCAAGTTGTTGAAAGTGCTCAATGCACGCACTGCAGTCGTGGATGCGTCCACAGTACTGAAAGGGAACACTGATAAGATAATGCATGGAGGGTGGGCAGGGAAAGATCGGGAAAGCAGCAGCTGGTTAAGGTTCCCTCCCTATCAGTGGTGTGGATGCATCCATGACTACAGTGCACACGGTGAGCACTTTAAACAACTCAGGGGCATTTTCGTGGGAAGCAGGGAGTACCTTGTAAGTCCGCTTTCACAGGCTATGATTGAACATTTCTCGTAAAATCGCCACATTATCCTCAGAATGGACCATAATGATTCCATCGATATTAAAAATTTTACAGCCATTTAAATAATAAGTACCTAATTACTTTCCAGCCATCCTGTATCAGAAGGCATTATTTACAGCATGCTCTCATATGTATTGTATTAAACATAATATACCCATCGTTCAGAAAATTCAATTTTCTGGTACTGTCAAATCTTGATGGTATTGGATAGAGAGATACAAATGTGTATGCTTACTCTAGATATTTCATTTACTTCAACATATTTCAAAATTCTTTAATTTTAAAGGCCTTTGATGGCTCATTTTTCTATTTTAAATAAACAGAGCCAATCACTAACCATATGAGCATTTTATCTAAAAATGAACAAAAGCAAGACACATGTGTAGCAACATGGGATACTTTAATATTTCAATGTCTTGATAACCATTATCATTGAAGGTAGGAGCATGACTTTCTACTTGCCCATTCGTCACTATACGATGTCTAGGTTTCTTCCTTTACTTCGACTTTATGGCCCTGGTGATTATGGTTATTAAAACGTGTCACCTTCACCAATAAAGTATCCCATATGGCCACACCCAGATCTTGCTTTCATTTATCCGTTTCTAAGCAATACCAGGCTTCACTATGGAACTTTAGATAGGTGTACTATGTAAGCCATTTTCTTAAAAAAGATTAAAACCAATAAAACATGTTAAAAAAAATAAAGTAAAAAAAAATAAATAAGAAATAAAACACCTAAATTTCAAAAAGAATAAATAAATTCAGCCATCAGATCAGCATTAACAAACAAATGCACACAACAAATCCTCCCTCATATACACGTGATACACACAATCCTTTTCTTTAAGAATTACACAATTTTTACCTAATAGGGGAATTAATTTAGGATATAGATGTAATAAACTTGGATGAAGACTCGATGCATTTTCTAATGTCACTAGCCATAATTCCAAAGCATCTTCCATCAAATAAATGCTATGTTGTTCATTGACATCTGTACTGAATTCTATCATAGGTATCAAAAATGGATATAATTTTATGCTATCGGAACCTAAACTCTAAAGCATTAATTAAAAAGAAAAAAAAAAACAAAAGAAAGAAAGAAAATTTTAAAGCAATATTTTTAACAAGAAACCAAAAAAAAAACAAAATCTTGTTTACTCTTTACCTGAATAAGACGAACCAAAACCGTCAAGATGGCACACCTTAACATGTTATGGCTGGCCGATTCATTCCAGAGTTGCGGTAAATACTGAATTAGACGGTCTACATGTGGTTGTATTGCATTATCGACCCGTTCAATAAGAAAACACAGAACATTGAGCACATTCATCTTGAGTGGAGGAAGGGATTAAAAAAAAATAATAATAATAATAATTCAATCTTTATTTCAATGAATTTATATCTAATAAAAATGCATTCCAACTTTTACTAACACATAAAGCCAAGAAGTTTATTTATTAAACAATAGTGCTATAAATTACAGCTTTTCACAGATAAACTTTTAAAAGTGAAGAGTTAAGAATGATATAAGCAGGCGATCCATGGTAACGAAACGTGAGCTAGGAAACAAAGCCAAGCTCTGTTTTCAATCTCTTTGTCCCCATTCTCATCTATGGTGATGAGTCTTGGATAATGACCAAAAGAGTGCCATGAGGTGAAAGGAAGAGATCAATTAAATATCTGATTATCTCTTATATGCAAAATCCAATAGGGGGAAAAAAATAGGAAAAATTGAGCTCTTTTAGGCAGGAAGCTCTCTAAGTAGAGAAAATTTTGGTCAAAATTTATAGAAAAAATTTAGGAAAACTTAAAGAGGCTCTTATAAGAGCTCCAGAAATCAGTGGCGAAGCGAGGATAAATGACACCTGGGGCAAGATGTTCATTTTTGTCCCATCTTCTTGTATTTGTCCATCCGGCACCTCCCCCCCTAGCAAGGGTAACAAAGGCATAATGCCCCCCCTCACTACGTCACTGCCAGATATCCAAATTTAAAACGTTTTCTTTTATCTTTCTGGAATTTTCCAAAAACAAAAATAAACTAAATCAAATTTTTAAATTTGATTCAAAAATGACTACATTCATATTAAACATTTACATTTACCTTTGAGTCACTTTCCTCAGCCTGCTGCAGAAGTTGAAAGAGCAATGTAAATGCAACTTCTAAATACTGAAATAAAATTTCGAAAGTAACAATTAAAACCAGTTGAGAATGCATAGTACTGCATTGTCAGAATGATGTTATAAGCTCAAGCCAGTTAAAAACGTAATTATAGTCGTTATGTTTGGTTTTGACCATAAATATTTTAGTAAAAAACCGACAGTATTAAATAAGGCACAAAACTGACAAGAAAGGCTTTTACCACACTTGCTTAAATATAAATCGCGTGTGTATATAGGTCACACCTCGAAAATTTGAATAAGTTTTTGATACAAATTTCTTTCCTTTAAAATTCAAACCAGATCATCATAACTCAATGTATTAACCTTAAAGATCACATCAAACAAAGAAAATGCCATCTTGAAATAAGTTATTTCCATGTACAGTACTGGGTTGAGTACAAACAAAGTTCTTATTTTCAAGTAAAATCTTTTATACTGAAAATAACTTTATCCAATTATATATAAACATTTTGCTCAATAAGGATTTCCAGATAATAAAGGCAAGACAAAATGTGATAACAATCAGCAACGATAAATTGCTTTAGTTTGACTTGCATAAATGTCGCACTCCAGTATTTTTTTTTTTAGTTAAAATCGGGTACAAAATTTTCCCACCTATATTCGAGCAAATATGGTAATGCAGTGCAATATTCAAAAATAAAAAGAAGATACCTAAAATGAAATGAAAAATTTTCCATAAAGACTGAAAAAAAAAGCTAAACAATTGCAGTATAGTGGTTTCCCCCTATCAGTTAAATAATTCATAATGAGGAATTGCCGTAATAATTTATAAAAATCCAAAATTCATTGAATCCTGTGGATAGTCTTCAAATCATAAAAGACCACAAACTACCGGTAATTTTTTATTTACTCTATATACATTTCATTTACTTTGTAACCATCGTTCAGCAAAAATGAACCGAAATGTACATACACTAAATAAAATAATGGTTATGGACAAGAGGCCTGTCTTTTAACATTTGAATTTTACAAACTCAATTATTTCATTCAATTGGAAATAACGAGGAACTAAAAACTATCGAGTTCTTATTGATTTTCTAAATACTACATTCAAGAAAATCAATTTTCTGATGAAAAATGAGGTTATAAAGTGGGGAATAGGAACCAAATAATTCTGGAAAAAAAAAAAAAATTAAAATAAAAGGAACTTACTGGTATAAACTGTTCGGTGACGAATTCAAAAGCGTCAATCGGTAATGAAATTAAAGAAAATTATCTGAGATACAAAAATGTCATCTTACTGTGTAAAAATTATAATATAGGTACCATAAAGAATATCATTACTTTCACAATTAATTAAGAGTTAGAAATTAGGAATAAATTGCACAATAAATTGATATCATTTGAGTCACACATTCTGAAGGAGATTGAGCCACAGATACACTCATTCAATTACAAGACTCAGATAATTGGTGAAACAATTGCTTTTAAATAGAGCATTTATTAAAGAGATACTTTCCTTTGGTTTGTTGGGATTTTTTGGAATGCTAACAAATCTGAAGAAATAAGTGAATACTACACCAGTCATCAGACACCAGTCATTACTTTTTATATCGGATGAAAAAAAACATCCCGGAACAGTCTAATATTTCGAAAAATACATGTCTTGTCAAAAGTAGAAAAAATAAGTGTCAAATATTTTTTTGAATGCTATTTAATAGTGCCAAAATTAACCCCCTGTACCCCTCGTAAGGGTTGGGGTGATTTTGAAATTTCATATGGGAACTCCCACTTATAGTGCCATCTACAAAAGATTTTTAAAAATTTTTTGGGTAAATTAATGTAATTTTTTCCATAGAACCCAAATCTGAAAAAAAAAAAATTAAATTGGGAGGGGGGGGGTTACCATTTGAAATTTCAAAGTTGTCCCCTACCCACTACAAGTGGTGCAGGGGGTTAATTTTTGCACCATTAAATAGCTTTCAAAAAAATATTGGACATGTTTTTTTTTTTTTCTTTTTTTTGACAAGACGTGTATTTTTCAAGTTATTAGACCATTTCGAAACTTTTTATTCACCAGTTATATATGGAGTGAGCATGATTAAAGTTTGAAAAGGCTCTACACTAGGAACTATTAGACAGAATATGGCTAATTCACCTGAATACTCTCAAAACAAAGGAATTTTTTTGGCGAAGCAAACATTTTGTTCAAAAATTTGACAGTAAGTTGCACATTGATGAAAAATACATACATCAGGTAGAGTGAAAATTTCATTAGTATTTTAATAGCTTTTACTTGGAAATTTGTATTCAATGTTATATCAGCCATATTTGTACTTATTTTGTAGAGAATTTGCTCCTCTTCATTTTCATATATCATTTGCATCGATTTTGCTTAATTTTTTTTTTTTTTTGTTTTATAGCTAAAAATGTCTGACATTACCTTCGAAGAAAAAAAGGTGGGCGGCAGCAAAAAATGAAAAAAAAAATATCAATGATGTATAAATAACAGTAACTGTCAGTGAATGCAGAGAACAAAATGCTTCAAGCTCTTCAAAGAAGGTGATGCCAGCCTCTAAAATAAACCAAGACCCAGATGCCCATCTGTTGTCAAAGATAAAGCCCTTCATGGGTTGTAGAACAGCAGCAAAGCACCAGCAGTTGCACATTACAGCAGAACTCAACCATTCCGAAGGAAATATCTATCGGCACTTCTATAGACCAAGGCTTGTGAACTCCTCACTCAGGGCCTTGAAGTTACAAGAATTAACTCTACTCCTGTCGACGATGTTTGAATCTTTGAAACAACTGCTGGCTAACTGGGGATGAAAAGTGAATTCTATTTCAGAAATACAGAGAGGGGAACTCGGTGGCTCCATCCAGGACACGTTGAATGTTTTCAGTTACAAAAATTCTACTTAAAGGACTTTCAATAGCATACAATATACATTCTTCTCCCACTTAATAAATAAATTAGTATACTGGGGAAGACATATATAATTCTTTAAAGAATAGCAATCTCAATGTCGTGCATTATTAAATACAGAAAAAGGTTTTTTAAGTTTAATACATGTATACTGGTAATTTCTTTTTAAAAGGATATATATTTTAAGAGTCTTGGCAGCAGCCAAACGAACAATAATATCTTCTTCTTGGGATAACAATGGTAATATAGTATCATATAACATTGGCCTCAATTCGGGTGAAAATTTAACTTGAACCCATTGACCTATTAACCAAACCACTCTGCGGCGAATAATTCTGTAACTGTAGCAATAATAATAAAATTTAAAAAATCACACAATATCTAATAATAATAATAATAATAATAATAATAATAATAATAATAATAATACTTACTTTTCACTTTTTATCTGCAATTCTTTTCGTAAGATTTCAGAAAACCATTGATCAAAATTGACTTCATCAAACAAATTGCCTGACACAAGTCCAAATGCATTATATACTGAAAAGATCAAAATTTATCCATTTTCACTTTTTCTAACTCCAGAACTTCAGTAAGCATTTGAACCACAAAAATAAGTAATCTTAAATCATAATTAAGAGGAAATCCTTATATAGCTTCACAGAAGTTGACGGTTCAAAACTAAAAGATATAAGATCATTGAAAGCCATTACAAGTTACAGCAATACTGCTTACGGGATATGTCTATGATCCCTTCTCCCCTCCAAGATCATCAAGACATCTCCATATAGGTGTGCTCTAAACTCACCACTAATTACTGGATCCGCTATCTCAATCTCTCTCAGATATATTAGCTAGAGCCTTAACATAATGACTCAAAAAAAAACTTTCCAGGACTTTATCCCAGTCTTTCCAGATACATTTTAAATTTCCCTGATAATTCCTGGTTTCCCAGTTTTTCTTCAGTGATAGACACCCTATATGAAGCAATGGCAAAGTCATCTAAATTGAAAGAGACGCTTTGAAAATAATTTTCGAAGAAATCAAAATTTATTAAACACACCCTATGTAATATCTTAAAATTTAATTTATATTTTGAATTTTTGAGTTTTTTAATTTATAACTTTACTTGAATTATTAACTTGCTTCTATTTGTATAATTTAATTATCTAGAGGAATAAAATAGGTCAGAGAAGATACGGTAGTAAGTGGTTTATTATGCCTTACGCATACGTTTTGTTTTGTTTTTTGTTTTTTTTTGTAGTCTAGTAGCCCCCGATGATGGCGTAACGCCGAAACGCGTAAGGCATAATAAACCGCTTACTACCGTATCTTCTCTGACCTATTTTATTCCTCTAGATAATATAATACTCGACGTAAACCAATCTTTGGCTTTATTTATCTAATGTTAATTCCTTAAGTTTCAAATTGTACTGAAAAAATTACATAGCTTACAATGTAACGTCTTGTGACACTTATTGTCTGACCCATTGTTCATTTACATCACACTCAATCTGTCATAAAATTCTATATTTTAAATCTCCAATTTGCCTATGAAAATGGCTTGATAATAGTGCAAAACCGAAATATTCGTCTATTTATTAGAATACAGAGTGATCCAAAAGTCAAGAAAAACTTTAAAATTCAATAATTTGCACACGAATGCAGATAAAAAGATTCTATTTGCAGAGAAACTATTGAAATGAAGTCTGATCTTTTTTTGGATCACCTTGTACATGTATCTTCTTCACAAATGTATTGTGATCCCTTGACCGGAAGTTGGTTGGTTGGTTTTTCATTACTTTTTGGGCAGGCAACATCTGAATTATTTTCAATCCTTTTATAACTAACAGCTAAACACAGTCCTCATTTTTAATGACAAAGAAATCTATTTAAACTTCATTTCTTAAGTGAAACTAATTATTAATATTTCAATGATTAAGTTAGTAATGCTTATCCAAACTGCTGTTAAGTAATAAGAAAATCCACTAGCATAACTATTAACTTAATTTTATTTGTATTTAAAAATCATTAAATTTCTATTAAATAGTACAAAACTTACTTGCATCTTTATACAAAATTTTTTTCAAATCATAAGGGTCACATTGTACAATGTTCCTATGCATCATTTCTAAAAGCACAGGTGTCAATGGTTGCCGGAATTCATGGAACAATGTTAAAAATATTCCTTCAACACATGGCTGTGGATAAAATCATTAATATCATTAAATTTATTAAGGGTCTATTGTCAAAAGATATTTTATATTGAGCTTTAAACAATATTGAATGTGGTTAGCATCAAAAAGAAATTTAGGGCGATGTTTGCCAGTTGAACCTACCCTTAAACTAAATTTCCAGGCTTCTCCACCTTCATCAGCAGCTATAACAAAAATTATTAACGTTCAAAATAAAAGACAACATGAATGGGAGATAAAAATTTTATTTTAAATTTTGGTTTTCTTGGAAGGTTTCTAAAAATCAACAAAAATAATAATTTCAAACATTTCTAACTGATGATTTTTTTTTTTCTTAAAGATCACAGACGTATGGATCTTAATCTGAAACTATTTTCAAGGTGTGCATAAAAATTCCATTATTAGAAGAAAGTTTTAAGATTCTTTCTCTTTTCTAGGAAAAGTTGTAAGGTTGAGAAAAATCATTAAATTTTGTCACTATGACATCATCTAATAATTTATTCATGGTAAAACATGAACAACCAAATTAGAGGAGGGGTAAAAAAAAAAAAAAGCAATTCAATATTATGCCAATGAGCACATGTGTGTGGCCCAATATCCAGTGGTTGGCCATAAGTTGGCAAAACATTGGGTCTATAATTGGAGCCAACAGCAGCAGTATCTGCCTAAGCCAACATTAGCTGCAACAATTGGGCCAACATTTTACCACCATCAGTTCTGCAGTTGCCCAACAGTTTTTCTACATATTAGCCAATATTTTAAATAGTAGTGATAAAAATTACACTTCAACAAGATAATGTAAACAAAAGCAAAATTCATAAAAAATTATTGATGAAATTAGGAAAGAAAATTTCAAACCAGGAACCTTCAGCTAATCAAATCGACTCCCTAACCAAGAGGTTTCCACCTTGTCTCACACATATCACAGATGTAGACAGATCGAGACATCCCCGTACCTGAACTATTTTTTTATGTAATTGAAATGATGGAAAAAATCTAACACTTGTTCTTTAAATTTTTATAGTAATATTTTAAATAAATCTATTTTATAATCTTTTCTGATACACGCATGCAATCGCTTTGATTGGTACTGCGATTCGCCTATTTAGCAAATTTTACCAAAAGTTATGCAAATATCGGCTGAATTTATTAGAGATTTAATTTCATTGTACAGTTGAATTCAATTGATTTTAGCAGATTTTTAGCTCAGTTTTAGCGAGGAAAAAAATTTTGAGTTGGCAACACTGGTTGTGAGAGACTAGTTGGCCCTACTTTGGCCCAAACATGGTCAACTATCTCCAACAAAGATCCAACAACTTGTGCTCACTGGAACATTAAGGCAAATCATAATTAAGCACAATATTACAACACCCGTCCTCATATTTCCGTTATGCCAATTCCACACTCTCAGACAGAATTTGGATGAGACATTTGAGAAACTGCACAAGCTGAAGGCAATTCTACATTCTCATCCCTCACCAATCATATCATTGTGATATCACACTGCATCAATCGAGAGAGGAGGTCATGCTTAGCAAATCCCTTCTTTTGACTCTGTCAACCAAGACTGGTTCAGAATAGAACCAAATGCACTAGCTACATTCTTGCTCTTGGATGTCTTCAGATCTTGTCAAGGGTATGGAGACTGCGTTAAAGTCTGCAGCTCAAATCTTGAGCCCTAACCTATTTCACTGCACATTCAGGAAACCGAATTATATCGCTTATACGCAGCGTTGGTGGGTGATTTTTGCAAGTTTTTAATTTGTTGTATTTTTTTCTTGTTTTGCTGTCATTTTGAGTCTTTGTATTTAATCATTTATTGATTTATTACAAGCTGAAATTTATTCTTAACTTTTATATTGATATTATTCTTCTGAGAAGCTTCTGCCTCTGCATCCGCCATGGCTGATTACCATTTGCGCTCAGCTTTGAAAGGATGAATCAACTCGAGCGTGGGAAAGAGATGGTTGCTATAACAACCACACCAGAAAGACATAATCGATGATCAGTCACGATGTCGTGCGCAGAAATGAGTTGAAAAGGGAGCTCAGGATCCGATCTGCAGACCATAGAAGGTGGATAATGAAAGCAATCTAAAAATTGTAATGATTTTAGAAAGTTGTGCTTATTGGTGGAAGTCTGTTAAAGCCAAAACTTTCAGAATTCCAAGGCATTGGGATTAATGGGAAAATGCTCCTCCAAAGCTTCATCGCACAGAAAACATCTGCTTCAAGTGAAAAATTTTCCTGGTCCTCTGCAACTCCCCTTTAGATAAATTTCACTGTACCATGAAATTATCATAATTTCGGAATATAATACGTGCATTATAAAAAAAATGCATATACATGGAAATTTTTTCTAAAATCAATAAAAAAATGTGATGCTTATTATGCACGGGTACGTATTATATTCCAAAAATTATGGTATTGTAGGAGTACTCTGGTTCCTTTTTTCCTTAAAAAAAAAAAAAAATTCTTTGTACATTTCTATAACTGATTTAGTAGAAGATCATACCAAATTCTTCAGGATTATTTTGCCAAACTTGAAGTTCCTCTTCAGTTAGAAGAAGATAATGAGAAATTAACTGCTGACAAATTTCAATTAAGATGGGCGTAGTAAAAAATTCTAACTTTAATTCATGAGCTTCGAGTGTGCAGGGATTTTTAGCCACAGCTGTATTGATGGCTGTCAAGAAGAAATTAAACAATTTAATCACTTTATTTAGCAAATAATATGACTTAAATTATAACTTGACCATTCCTGACCTTCGCTTGTTTTTGCAGGATGATATTCTGCACACATAAGAATTTTCTTCATAAGATTAAGACACTGGATTGTGAATCGTTCAAATAATTTAGCTTCATGCAAAAAAAATGTTAACAAAAATATTCATTTTTAAAACAGTTACTTCTTTAATGCGGAAATATTACAACTTAAACTTCAAATATTAAAAAATCACGTTGCACCTTTTCCTTCCTGTGTAAACAAATAACTGACAGAGAGTTCGAGCGATGGTTTAATGAACGATATGAAAGAGAAGGGATGATATTCAAGAACATCCATGAGCTACAGTGGGAAAAACAAAAAAAAATTACTTAAAACTACCTGAAAATTAACTTTAAAACATGGAAGAAAGTAATTACCCATATAGACCCTTTCACATTGAGGTTAATAAATGCATCACCAGGTAGTATTTCGTAGTATTTTGATGAATCGCCGCCATTAAGACATTGCAGTTTAATCAAACACTGCTGCAGTTGAATCTTTTCAGTTGATAAAACCGCAAGAATCGAGGAGATCTGGGGTTTAAACATCTCTCTGCAGTCTCTGCTCAGTCTGCTGAGCTGAGAGTGAACATTTTTCTGCCTGTGATGTTATAATGGCAGCGCTCATTGAATGCTCTACGAAAGGGTCTATACAGAAAATAAAAATAAACCAGTTGAGAATGAAGACGTGAGCTTGCATTACCAAACAAAGCAGCTTAACATTTCAGGAACTTTTTTTTTTTTTTTTAGATCTGCTGAAATGGTTAACCGAAATCATAAATCACAAATAACCAACTGGTTTCAGCATTTATTCCACCTTCATCAGGATTTACAGGAAGAAAAAACATGGTTTAAAAAATTTTGAACAGCATAAGGTAAAGAGGAAACTGATGAACAGTGGGGAATTGGTGTTTAAATAATACGAGATTAAGTCAATATGCAAGTTGCAAAATGGCATACAAATGAAAATTGAAATAGTTACCGGATGAAATTGGGTTTAATTTTCAACGTAATCTACATGAACATTTTGGCACTTGTCCCAGCGTTTCACAAGTTCCTCAAAGCCCGCAGCGAAAAAGATTGGTGTCATAGCCAGCTGGTGGTCTCCCGATAGACCATTTCCATGTCCTGAAACCAGTGATCACCCAGGTGGTTCTTCAGCAGCCTAAAGAGGTAGAAGTTGCATGGTGCCAAATCCAGACTTTAGGGCAGATGTTCCAGCTGTTCCCAACCTAGGAAAAGTATCTGAGCCACTGTAATATTGGCACTGTGTAGACTAGCACTAATCCACGAAAAGAACTCCACTGGTTAAACGGCTTTCCTGGATAAATATTTGTGCACTTGCTCAGCAGATTTGCCCTGCATCCACAGTAATCGAATTACAGTCAATTGTTCATCGTGTGTACTATCAGCTAACACACATGCCATTTTACCCATTTGACACTCGAATGACTCATCGCCGCACGAAAACATGACCACTTGCACTGTATACAATACTTGGTGGTGCTGTCACCTAAACTGATATTTGCGTAAAAGATCATTGCAATGACCGATATTCATAGTATGATTTCACATGGTAGCAATTTGAATATATTTCGTTTTGTGACTAATATACTGACTTACCCTTGTATATTCATAGTGAGAGCCAATAGGTGAACTGGATAAAGGGAGGTATGATTTTGAATTTTTAAATTATTAAAAATTTTTAAATTGAAAAAACAATGATTAATGAAATTGTAATGAAAACTTTACAAGCCATCATTTCTCTTCCTGCAAATTCAGGAATAAAAAAAAATAATGCTAGAGCAAGACTGAATTTACTTGATATGAATTCTCACCATTTATGCAAAAAATGTCTTAATTACAAGTGAATATCAATGAAGTGTCTGAATGTTCATATATGAGGACTTTGTTTCTAAGATATATCAATTAATGAAAGTTTTTAAATTTTAAACATTTTAAATAAAAAATATTCATTAAATAATTTTCATCGAGAGCTTTCACCAAAGGGAAATCCTAGAATGTTTTTCAATTATTTTTGCAATACGTCATTAGAGAGAAAAGTAAGGGAAAAGTAAGTTAAACAATTTAAGTATTGTATATGTGAAGATACTAACCACTTTTGTTAGCAATATGATGTATTTCTCACACATTTCCCTGAGATGATCATCTGACTGAATTCTCAATCCTAGGTAAAATTAATAAGACAATGTTAAATATTATAACTATAATTAAATAAACAGGGTGTTATCAAATAAAAATTTACAAACTTTGAGGGCTGGTACCTCACACCAAACTAAAAACAGTCCATATAAACATATGTCTGAAAATCCTTAGGGTTTGTACAACCTGTGACAATAAAGTTCGGTGAATGATGGCATATTGAGAGTGGATTGCTCGCTTACATGAAACAGCAGTTACTATCCTTCAAAGTAATCCCCGTCGATGGTAATGCACTTCTGGGAACGCCTGTACAAGTCCTGGAAACTCCTGGCATAGTCATTTTTAGGGATAGCCTTCAGTTGGGTCGTAACATTTACGATGGATGTCTGGCCACTTCTACGGTGTTTCGGCCTCCTCGGAACCGTTTAAACCACTCACAAACACACTTCAAAGTAATAGCACTGTGTCATCATTTCATGAGTCTCTTTCGTTCGATGATCCATTTTGGGTTTCGACTGCGCGTACTACGCCTTCTCTCTTCAATGTCCTGTTTAAACACAATAAACACAATCGCAGCGCTGATTCTCTCAAATTTGTTTAAACATGTCTCGACCTGTCTGGGGCAGGATACGACGATGGTGCACTCTTACGACCATTAGCAATTTGACGTCATTCACCGAACTTTATTGTCACAGGTTGTATGTAAATTATTACAGAATGCTCAGAAAATGTAGGATAGTAATTGCAGAGCGATTTCATGGATCAATCTACCGTAAATCCTCTACTATAATGCGAATTTTTTTGGCCTAAAAAAGCACCTAAATTTGCTGGGCCGTATTATACAAGAGGATAAATATCAGCCCTCCAACGACGACTGCTGCCAGAGGAGGTTTTGTCCGGAGGGGATTTTGTCCTGATGAAATTACCGTATAATATACATTAATTATATTGCATATACAGTGCCCAGTTCATTATATAATGAATTAATTCATTTTTCATTTGAATTTCTCGTCGCCAAAAATAACTCCTCCCAAAGATAGCTACTTCCAAATAGGCCTACTTCAAAACCGCCTCGAACTAAAGCCTACAAGAAAGCTTATGCAGTCAAGTCATGAAAAATGTTAAACTGAATAAAGATTACTTGTTCTTTTATTAAGAAAATTGATGTACTGTTGTGTTTTTTTGTCGATGTGCGAGTGAGAAAGCTTTCCCTATCAATGTAGGGCTATAAACTATAAAAGTGGAGGCAGTTGCTTTTGTCGAAGTTGCTTTCTGTGCTGATCACATTCACACGAATTTTCCGTGTTTTATACATTAATTACATTGCATATTCAGTGTCCATTTCATTATACAATAAATTAATTCACTTTTTATTCGAATTTCTCGTCGCCAACATCGAAAATAACTCCTCCCAAAGATCGCTACTTCCAGATCGCTACTTTTTTTTTTCTTTTTCTCTCAGAAAGAATGGCATGCACTTCCAGCCACTACAACATTTCAAAAATTGGTGGATAGCCATCTGATTGGCAGCTCTTATCGCAAGTAATGACCTTGCGCCATTTTCATGTACAGGAGATCCAAATTGTAAATTTCACCAGATATTTTTGATCTAAACAAAAAAGATTTTTTTGAGCAGCTGGAAGCAACAAGTTAATTGGATCAAGAAAAGATCTAGAGAACCAAAACATTCAGGATGAGAAGAATGTATTTTTTTGATTGACGCAGGCACAAAACAACATATTCCACTAAGGACCACTGATTAGAGCCAAGCTCGAAGAATTTATAGAAAAACTGGGGGGAACAGATTTCCAAGCTGGCAATCGTAATAAATGAATATAACTATAAAATATAGTACTGCATTTTACAATTCTATAATTATGAAGAAGAACACTATAATAAATATGAAAATTAAATCACTACATTAGTTCATCTTAATAAAAATATGAATATGAAATAAAGATCAGCATACTCACTACATTCTAACATTGTTTTTAGCCTAGTAAAAACAGATTTTAAAAACAATAATGCATCGTCAATTTTTCGAAGATCCTTCATCCCATGAACTGTTAATATCTGCAAAATTTTGAGGGTAAGAATTCCTTTTTCCAAGGGAATCAATGCGTTGCCTTCTCCCCTCAAAAATGTCTCTGTGTGATTATCCCAGAGATTTAAAATGAATCGAAAAATATTATTCGTTAACTGAAAAAAATAAAAATAAACAAACCGATAAATCAAAATACATACAATACTGCACAAGAAAATAATAAAAATTCTTAGATAACTGAATTCCAGTCAGCCTGAAAATAAAACAACCATGATGCCCCAGGATGGTTTTTAATGCCCTGCCACCTTTTCAAGTAGCATTTCACTCTGTGATCCTTTCATATCATTATTTGTGTCTTTTGAAGGCTACGGAAAATGAACATTAAACTGTATTTAAACACCTTGGCAACACATAACATGCCCTTTAACCTGGGAGCATCTCATTCAATCCTTGGGCATCACTGATCAATCTTCTGGCAAAGAAAGAAAATCTAATTTAATCTGAAATTAAATTGGTGTTTCTAAACTTGTAACAATTGCCGATCTCATATTTCGAATGTCTCTACAAAATATCTAGACAAAATAATTTAATCTTTTAGTAAATTAATAATAGAGGACTATGTCATGGAAAATATGCTTTTCCAAAGCTGTGAAAAAGTCTGTCATGGATGGTTTTGCCTTTAGCATCGAGCAAATCCTTCATTTTGTTCTAGGCTTTTCTATTCCTCTTTTTACCTTTTCAGTGTCGAGAACGTTAAGTAACCACTGGTTCTATTTGAAATTTAGCCTTTCTAATTGACTTTTGAAAATAAATTCCGATTCTAAAATGGTAGTTTTAACATTGTTGAAATCAAAAATCAAAAACCTAGAATTTGATCTTATTCATAAGATTTGATAAAGACCTCATTAAGAAGAGGGAACCAAAATATATGGACCGTAATATTACAAAAAATAATAAATATTATATACAAATTACAGAAATAATAACCTCAACAAAAGGATTAACCAAACATAAGCAGAGTCCATTTTAAGCCGACCCCCTCTTTTTTTAAACTTTTAAGAAAAACAAAATTCTCATCTTTAATGATTTTTAGTGATTCTATATATTATGATGTCTTCCGATATTAAAAGGATTCAAAAACTGCTTTATCTTCAATGTAGGGATGATATTCTTTGGGAAGACAACAATGAAACAGCATATGCTACCGATGGTGAATATGAGCTTCACAGCTTGACAGTTCAAATGAAGAATGATGAAAATAATTTAATAATAAAATAAATAATAAATATTTAAATAATTTAAATAAATATTAAATAATAAATATTAAATCTAAATAATATTACCAAATAAATTTGTGAAAATCTTTTTCCAAAAAAAAGTTGTCCCCTCCCCCCCCCCCCGTTAAAAAACATTTTTTCAAAAAATGCCTGCCAAAAAGAGGGGTCATAGTAGATTTGAGGTCGTGTTATATTCGGATAAATACGGTAAATACATTTATAGCCTAAGATGTGTAAATATGACATGAAATTATAATTTAAATGATAAATATTTTTTGATACCAATTTTTATTACTTAGAAGATAAATATATTTAATCTATATATATAAAAGAGGACATCCACTGACTGACTCACTGACTCATCATTGCACAGCAAAATCTACTAGAGCCACCGACTCGAAACTCGATGGGGTCACAGGATGGATAGCATAGGGGCGTGCTAAGGTGGGGTTTTCGAGATTTGGACTCCCTGCCCTTCCAGGGGCGCAGAAAGGACTTGCATATTCGGTCGCCTGGCTCAGTCCCCAATAAAGGCAGATTTTCAAAATTTTGCAGGAAGGTTTCTAGTTACTGTGCCAAAAACAAGTAGTTTCTTCACGAAGAATAAGATAAAGCAACGAAACTTGGAGGGAAGCTTCTCGAGGATGTTTCCAAAAAACCTCAAGTTTTGGTTTTTTCGATTTTCGCTTTGTGAAGGGGCCGGGGGAAGGGGGGGAGCAAAAATTGCCTGAGCATTGAAAAAAATGAACATTATTATTGTTCTCATTCTTTTTTTCTCCGGCGCTGTGTCAAATTCACTCAGCTATAGACAACATTCCAAAACGAACAAAGTCGAGTAGAACTGCTAAAGGACAATTAGTTGGAGAGGCCATCCATTAAAAGAATTCTTTTCAATTCTCCAATATGAATTCTTACTATAATAATGCAGCTTCTTTTATGTATTCATTTTTCCTGTATATTCACATTCAGATAATGCAAAATTTCATAAAAAAAAAAAAATAAATAAATAAATTGGTATGGCGGAATGGTACATTCGCATAGGCCTACCACGAGATAATGATACGGAATCAAAAAGAATTACGGGGCTGTGTTGGGAGTATGTTAGAAATGGCAATAGACAAGAACCAATGTTTCGCGCAAACATCAAATTTATAATACTGCCACCCAATGTAATAAATGATTCGATGGGTATGAAATCTAAATTAAAATGTTTCTTCATAAAGCTAAGAGCGTATAAATTTAATGTAGCATCTACATTGATAATGCTAACTGTCATAATTGCAATATTCGTATCCATCTCCATATTGTCACAAACTGGTCTATTGTTGGTGAATATTTCATTATCGCACCATACAATAATATTTCCATATCAGATATCGACACTTTAGGATGAATATACACTGAGTGGCGAGATTATTATGACCACCCCATCAGTACTTCGTTGGGGCACGTTCTGCCTTCAATACTGCGGCGATTCGCATTTACTCCATGAGATGTTGAATGGTGATGCGATGAATCTGACACCATGAATACTGTTGTCTTGTGCTTTCTGGCCACAATCCGCTTCAAACCCCTTCAGTCTCTATCAGTGAGCTTCGACTTTCGGGCAATGTTGTGCTTCGCAGATGATGTCTTTCCCTGCTTGTTATAGGCCGTCATAACAGTATTTGCCTGATGAATAAGACTGTCCGGTTGTGTGAAATTTGTTGTTTTGGGACCACCTGTCTGATGGCTCTTTCAACTTTCTCCCACAAATACTCAATTGGATTGAGATTTGGTCATTATGGGGGCCACCTAAGCCAAATTCGTCGTCGTTCGTGG
>JAHWFO010002284.1:7039359-7059701 GCA_023313115.1 Rhysida immarginata
TTAAAGCACACACTTTCACCATAAAAAGTTCAGAAAAAAGTAAAAAATCGAATTTAAAAAAAAAAGGTAAAAATGTGGTGGCACGTTTATTATGTAGTATTTTCTTTTTAAAATTTAATATTAAACCTGCCACCACACTTTTACCTTTTTTTTTTAAATTCGATTTTTTGCTTTTTTCTGAACTTTTTAAGGTGAAAGTGTATGCTTTAAAAATTTTATTTTATATATTTTATTTTATTCATTTTAGTCTTTATTTATAAAACTTAAGCTTTTTATTTGATATCTACAAAAAACAAAAATCCTTGGAAATCTGCCGTCTGATATCGGGTAAACGTAGCCGACAAAAAGACTTTATGCTTTGCGTTTAAAATACTTTATGCTGGCTAATCATAAACAATGCTCACCACAATCAACAACTTTGCTAGCACTGATGATCAAATTAACAACGATAACAAACAACAATACAGTTAGTCGTTACGTCATGATTGCACTGTGTATATATATTAAACTTAAATATTAAATAACTTACGAATAAATGAAAGACTAGTGAAACTAACGATTGAAACATACATTGTCATCTATAAGACGCCGTTGGGGAAAGCTACAGAGCTGTAGGTAGTCAGGAAGTGGGCAAAATATTGATTACAAAATTTTTCCTTCCATTTTTCGATAGAAAAATTATTACATCATGTTTGGAGGTCATCTCCAGTATATATTTAATTATTTATCTATAAGTGAACTTTTTGAAAGCATTTACCAGCATCTTACATTGATAATACTGCTGAAAAATGACTGAAATTCTTTGATATTTTTATCAAACAAACATTTTTTAGAAAATGAAAACATTTTTAATGTTGGGGACACAAAGAAAAACTGGTGATATAATTTGCAGCGATTTGGGGATGGGTTGAAAACGACCCACGATTGACCCATATAATGCACGATGACTTACAATTCTCTTTTCTTTACCTGTGAAAAGATAACCCGCTGTCTTTTGTTGATCTCATGTTGCATCCGTATGCCACGCAGTAGTTTGGCATGTTGTTCACTCATTCCACATTAGCTAAAGTAGAAAAAAAACGTTCCCTACCCTCAAATATGTGCCTAAACACATGGAAAGTACCGTGGAATTAGCGATCTGAGTCCCGCCAAAAGATGGCTGCGCGAGAGTTTCCGGTGGCGACACAGCTGGCTAACACATCTAATGCTGCATGATCGCTCTGTTTACTCTGTGGATAAACCCTATTTTTAATATTTGAAAGTTGTTCCTGCCACTTGGAGAGGGGGGAGTTAATTTTTGCACAATTGAATAAAGCTCTAAAATATTTGACATATACTTTTTATTTCTCGATCAGAAGTGTATTTCTTGAGCCCTTCATGTCCACACTTTAACACTTCATATATGTAGTAAGGAGAAATATAATGGATATGGTCAGTAAATCTCCCTTGAGATTGTTTGGGCAGATGAAATATGTGGTTGGTTTGTTTGATATTAACGTCCTTTCCTTTTCAACTGCTATGGTGATTTCAGGACGGCATTACAGGGGCCACAAATTTTGCCTCGCAAGGGTTCTTTAACGTGCAGCCGGCAAACGACTACTTCCCTGCCAAAGGAAGTGCGTGATCTCAGGATTTTCCCCTTGAAAAAATCCTTGTCATCCTCGGCCGGGATCGAATCCCGCGTCCTCGGCCATCAGAGGCGATCACACAACCACTGAGCCACCGAGGCCAATGAAACGAATGTGCAATGAACAGCTGACCAAACATGTATGGTAACTGTGTGAATGGGAAATGTGGAAGAGGGACGACAAAGAAATTGTGATAGGATCAAGAAGAGAATACTATATAGTTATATACTTTATAGTTTAAAGTTGTCTAAAAGGAAAAACAAAAGATTATTATTAATAGGGAAAAAAAAGAAAAAAAAAAGATATGAATGAAGCAAGGGTTGTATTTAAAGAAAAGGAAGTGTGGTGTCATTTCATTTGGGGTGAATTTAAATCTAAAACTTCTTTCTAAATGCTGTCAAGAAGATCAAGGCTTGATGATGAAGAATTCCATGATACTGTCTGTAAAATTTCCACTATATTTACTGACAAGGAACTACATAAACATGTATCTCACAGATTCCCAACAAATCGAAATATGTTTACATCTAAAGCTACTACTAATGCTTGCCAAATAAGAAAATGCTAAATTTTGTTTCTTTCAAAATAAACCGAGAAAACGAAAAAATTTGAACACACAAAGACTCCATTGTTAAAGTGGTCCGTATATGTATTATTGCTCTCTCAACTTCTTTCTTCCACTACTCAACAATACATACAAATCTACTTCACATGAAAGCAACGCTTTTGCTTCCAAGGTATGCTTGAGCGCAAAAAAAGTGCTCATACAACTACATTTATGTCCCTTGTGAATATCATTTTCCGAACAATATATTTGTATGTAGTCTATTTTTTTTTTATTTTATTTGTCTTAATTCATTCAATTTAACTGTGAATTTATGCAGGTTGTGAAATATTAGACTCGTTGTACAGTAACAGTTTGGTTGAAGAGCAGCTGACGTTAGTGTGCACAAACGTCAATGATTTTGCATATTATTATAATAAAATAATATTGTAAGAATAAAATTTTTTATTGATATTTGATATATTCCTCCTAACTAATATTATATATAAAAAATTAGGATCTAATGTTTTCACAGAATTTATCCTTAAAAAGAAATTAATGAAAAACAAGCAGAGCATCAAAGATAGACACTACCGAGTTTGACTTCACATTTTATGTAATCAATTTTTGATAATCTTTTGAAATATATTAATATTTTAATTTATTGGGTTCTTTAATAAAATTCACAACATTACCTGGTTTACAGGTTCATTAAAATTTGAAATAAGATGCCTTCTTAGATCTGCTTTTTCTTGTTCATCTATAGAACTAATTTAAAAAAAAAAAGAAAGATAAAATAAAAGAATTCAAAAATGAATTGTATATATCGATGAAAAATATTAAATTATAAGATTAATTTTAAAATCTGCTAAATTATAACCTAAAAAGCCAAAATAAAGCCAAGTTTGTTTGGATTTTTTTTTTTTGCCAAGTTGGCTTTTAAAGGAAATTAAAATATATAATTTCAAAAATATTAATAAAAAAAAAAAAATAAAATAAAAACGATTTACATATGTCGAATATCCAATTTGAAAACCATAATTGTCAAAAAAATCGAAGATATTTTCAACTGTTAGTATCTTACGTAACAGTGTTCTCCCTCAGAAAAGGTTGATAGAAAGAAGGAATAGCCAGAAGAAATAACAAATCATTTGGAATAATTAGAATTACAAATTAGAATAAATGAAACCTGAGTAAGAATTTAGCATAAATGCTATCGAGTTGTTTCAAATGCTATATGCTGATTCCGCCAATAATAATGTTGCTAATTCACAAGACAAATTAATAGGAACTACTAAACACTTTTATGACCACATATAACTCAGTAAAATTAATGTAAAATAACTAATTGGTGGAGTAAAAGATAAATTCCCTCCAAGAGATATCTGGAATAATCAAATTATTTTGTAATTTATATGAATGTTGCTATTTAGGGGAAAGTAAAAGAAAGATGTCTTAGAATTAAAAAGAATTTGTCCTGTCTGTTAAAAATGGGAAAATGAATACAAATATCTCTAGCTTTGCTCAACACAATTAACTTTGGCCATGAGATTATGACTAGAGTCTATCAGGGAAGAGGGGGCAAGAAAGGGGGGGGGGGGGCCAGGCTTCAGAATATGAGGCAGCTCAATTTGGTAACTCAATATAAATTTGCTTGATTTGAACAGCCTCAAAAATATTAGTTGCCCCAAACCCTCCATTTTCTCTGAAAGGCCCCAAATTTGACCCAAATAATTTTAAAGATTTGTGTGTGTAACCGCCGGCCCTAAACTGTTGAAATTCATGGAAATTTCTAGAAAAACATCAATCAGGAAATGAATTTGCATCTGGGCTCTATGGATGTGTCTAATTGGTTCCTCATTTTTCTCTTTTGATCTTGATGTATAAATTTTACAACGAATGGTTGTTGCTCTATATATAAACTCTTGATGTAACTTTATGGTTAATGCACTGAAAAAGGCTGCAGTAGAAATACTCATTCATGGAAGTAAAATATCTTTATGGTAAAGTGATCTCTTATCCCATTCTTTATTATCCAATGTATTTTTTAAATTTGAAATTTTAGATTAACAACCTATGCTAAACATAAATGGCATTTTACCAATTTAAAATCTTAATTTCTTGAACTATAAAAATACCATAATTTTCGGAATATGCAAAAAAATAATAGTTAAAAAAATCATTACTACTCATTATAAAACATAAACGTTTTATTTAATATTCCTGTACCAAAAGTAATGAAAATAAGATTTTTTTTATGAAAAATATTTCAGGGGGGGGGGGTGCAAAAAATATTTCGAAAATTACAGTAATACTAATTTTTTATTTACGTTATTTAATATTTTAATAACTTATTTATTTAACATTTTAATATTATAAAGTCATTTTACTTTCTATTGCAAAAATAATAATGTTAATTACTTAGATGCAGTCCTCCTCCAATATCTGTCGACTCCATTTTTAAAATAAATGACAGCTTGCCATCGTACATTAATATCAATATCATGATTGGAAAAAATAGCCTAGGAAAGATAAAATATACATCTGCATATATAACACTGTTAATAAACATTAAAAAAAAACATTTATATTTTATATACACAATTTTAAGTATATTATAGCACAAACTATAAATGAGATGATGCTTCATTAATGTTTAAGAATTGACATATATGAAATCCAACCATTAATAATATCCACAAAAACAAAGATGAAAAAGTTTTTATTAATGAATAAGCACATATAACTGAAAGTTTTAAATGCATCATTTTTTTACTCTATGTGCTGGAATGACATTTTCAACTGCTTTGTACACTTTTCTTAATAATAACATTTCTCGGTCTGACACTTCGTTTTAAACAGGCACTTATGAAATCTTGCCCTGTTCCCATGGTTTGCTGTCAGTGAGATTTGCTTATCCAATGGGATTTCTTGGTGCCATTTAAAGACTGTTTACATAACAGAAATCTGCATTCTACACAGTGGTGAAATTAAAATTTGTTAGATTCACAAGCTGCCTAAAGCAAACTTGGGAACCTACAAACTACTATACCTAGAAAATGTGTACAGATGATTTTATTTTATACATTGTCATTAAGTTTTAGGCATTGTATAGAATAAAATATACTCGGCAAATCGGATGGATCTTGAGCCCCCATTTCAACCTGTTTCTATGCACGGCATCACGAGACATTATCGGTTGCGTGTGATTGTTATAGCAACCATGCTTTTTCCCAGTACCTTCGTTCAAGGCTGTGTGACCATGACTGTCTAAGGCCCGTTTCACAGTCATGCGGACGCTACGCACGCGGACAAAGTTCTGCAAAGTGGGTCCTCCACATCAGGAAATGCCATTAAAAATATGTGTTGCTTTTACAGTAATGCAGATTCCGAATGCGAACAAAGAGAGCAGTGTTACCAGATTTAGTATATTTTCTACCAATTTGGTATATTTTTGGAATATTTTTCACATCTAGTAGATTTTTTAGTATTTTTGAATTGTTGGTATATTTTTAGCATTTTTAGGGTTTTTGTTTTGTTTTGTTTTTTAGTAAGTTTTAGTATTTTATTCATTTTTTCCCTGCATTTTGGTTGCAATAATATCGATATATCGAGAAGGGAAAGAAGCAGAACGAATCCCAGGATGCTGCCTAATTGGCAGATTGGGATTCCCAATCAGTTCAACAGCCTTTAATTGCAGCGAGCTCATTGTGTGTTTGTCCAGCAATGCGCTTTTTTAACCCTTTCACTGCGTAATTAAATTTTATTTTCATTCTTGAGAAGATGGAATTATCCACTTTTAGCAGCATAACAAGAAGTTTTTAAACCCTGTGAGATGAACCAGATTCCCGCAGGTAGAGATAATGTAATTTTGTGTGGATATATCCGCTTTACGCAGCAAAAAATCCGGGGTAAATTTTTTAGCCTCAAACCGGGCTATTTTCAGCTGCATCTACCCCTTATCCCAACTTCAGTGTGAAAGCAGCACATGCAGGTGCGGCGTCCGTGCACGAAGCGTCTGCATGACTGTGAAACAGGCCTAAAATGAATGCTCAGTAAAGTAGGTCAGGAATCAGATCCAATCTGCAGAGTGTAGACATAGATTTAGCAAGTGACGCTGGAAAATTTATTATTGTGCATAATATGACCAAATAGCATAGCCTAACTGTGGGTAGCAAATAAATGGAATTATGTTATGAAATGCAGAGTTTTCTGTGCTGTCCTTCATGAAGTTGATAGAGCCTTACAGTGTGTAGTGGAAAAGAAAAAGCACAGAATTCCGAACGGTTTTGCCTTTTATTCCAGTTAAAAGGTATATCTTGGATTATGCTGATGATATTAGGGAGCATGCTTATGGACAAGAAGTGAATAATGATAGGTTTTCCACTTTGTAATAAATTTAAACAATCACTTGCAGCATAATCTCAGTGACAGTAAATGAAATATTGTTTTGGAGATAAACTATACTGTTATCCACTTCGTTGTGTTCTCTTCTAAAAGTTTTCATGATAAAATTTAAGAATGTTGTAAAATTTCAAAAATGCCTATATTTTAAATTTTATGGCACTCTGGTTTCATACGATATTTTTACCCGCTTCAAAATACTTCAATTTTATTAATAATAATAAAATTACGTAATACAACTTTAAACAAATTAAAGGGCCCTAAAATGCTACGCATTATTTAAAAGTGATGATAAACTTTAAATATCAAAAATGATAACGTCATCATAATTTAAAGAACTGACACATTTCTTTAGTTTTTACTACGCGAGAAGATATATTGAACGGTGCTAATCGGTTTAAATTATATGCACGGATTTAATGGGTCTCGTCAGTAATGTTTTTTTTCTATATTGCAGAAATTTTGAGCGCTAAAAACAATGCCACAAAATTAGAACTTTGGGGAGAAAAAGCCCAAAACACCTCACGAAGATACTTACAAACAAAATGGAATAAAACCCTCTTTCTGTTTCCCATTTTTTTAACTGTTCTTCGGCAGGTTTTAAAACATCAGTATTTTGGCTAGTAGCTCTTGTTAACGTATCGAGTACAAGAGGAACTGCAACCATCGAATCCATATTTACATTTTATTACATTTACACTATTTTGTTGTACGTGGTGTATTCATGACATGACCCATGCCAAAGAGATGGAAAGCGCCATTTTTAAGCCATAGCCATGAGTTGCTGCGCTGTAAAATTAGAATTAAAAATATTAATTCTGTAATCGTTTAATATTTAAAAAAGTTCGCTAAACATGTCTAAATAAAAATTTAAACAATTTTATTTTAATAAATACGGACAACTGTAGGAATTTCAATGTTACAAAGTCGTCTTTAAAAAGTTGGAGTTAATCCAGATTGTTTCGCTTTCAAATGTGAAAAGCAGAAGTTGCCACGAGATGCTCATCCCTCAAAATTAATACAGTTCACATACAAAATAATGTATATTCAATTGCCACCTTATGTTTATGTGATTTAGCTTTCGGGAATAACTTTGTTTCAATCAATCACTTGATAAATTAAATAAAAATTATATTCTGTAGATCCAGAAACTAGTTAAATGGACGAAGGTATTGCTTGTTTTGAGTAGATTATCAATAGCGGCAGTATCGACACTTGTTTATCCTTATTTTTTGTCGATAGAGCAGATGATTGTTTATCGAAATTTTTTGTTAATTTATGTATTATTATTTTTTTTAATTATAAAGTTCCTAAAGTTTCATTAAAAAATAAGCATTAACTATTATTAATACGTAGTAAATATATTTGCAGCACTACGTATTTATTAATAAGTTTAATTAATGGATACCTTATAAATATCTTGTTTACTTCGTTGACGTTCTCACTCTTTAAATTTACTAAGAATGTTTTTCTTTTTTTTTTTTTTTGGCAGCTTTTGTTTCATAAAATGCTTAAAAATCATGTTCAACTTGAGTAATTTAAAATAATTCATTAGAAAATTTAAAAATGAAAGGTATATCAGATCGATATGGAAGCATTAATATTTCAGGAAGAGCCATTTATCCATCTTCTAGGTAATATGTTTTCTTAACGGTTTTTGCTTTATCTACGAGGGCAGTCCGATAATAAAGGTACAGGGAGCAGGCATACGAGACCTGCACGCACAGCTACGACGTGTCAGTAGTAGTTACCACTGAAACGGTTCGTTTGTTGAGTCAATACCAGGCGTACAGCAAGTTGACAAAATGACCGGTGTTATGGACAAAATGTCAAAGTCGAAGTTCGAGGAGTAATCAAATTTTTCCAAGCTGAAGGAGTAAATCAAAGCGAAATTTATCGCATGTTGGTTAAAGTTTATGGACAGAACGATTACGTGCTGGAGTGAGGTTTTTGCATGAAGGCGAACAAAACGAAAGCCTGACTGAAAGCGAGAAAATGGGAAATCCTAGAGCACCCCCCCCCCCCCCCACCGTCCCCACCCCGCCCCGTCCGATTTCCACCTTTTCGGTCCTCTAAATAATTTTTTATCGGGCAAACGATTCCCTAACCAAGAAGCATTGCAAGCTGAAGTTCGAGAATATCTCGTTCATTTGGGACAAGAAACGGACCGTGAAGGAATGTTTAAACTGGTGAAGCGCTGGGACAAATGCTTAAATGTTTATGGCGACTATGATGAAAAATAAACAAACCTTTGTAGTATACATGACATTTGTGTCAACATTTGTTTCTTTGAATATGTCCTGGATAATTTGACCTGTATCTTTATTATCGGACCGCTCATATACAGTGTGTTTCAAAAATACTTTTACAAACTTTGGGGACAGATTCCCTACACCAAAACAAGAAAAAAAGTTAATATAAACATATGTCCGAAAATCCTTCGTTTTCGAGTTATTAATGTTCATTTGACTCATTGTATTACAGTTTGTGTGTTTGAGATGCACTGGCTGGTATCTCTATGACAGATGGATAGGTAGAGGAGGACCAGTTCCATGGCCTGCACATTCCCTTGACCTCAATCCTTTGGATTATTATCTCTAAGGACACCTTAAGCAATTGGTCTATGCAGCAGACCACCCGAATGCAGAAACTCTTCATCGACATGTCATGGAAGCCTGCGAAACCATTCAAAACTGCCGGGGAGTATTTGAAAGGGTGCAACAGTCCATGGTTCGATGAATGCATGCATGTTTAGAAGCAAGAGGAGGACATTTCGAGCATTTATTATGAGTTTATGTGTGGATGAGCTCCAATCACCTACATTGTAAACTTTCATTAATAACTCAAAAACAAAGGATTTTCGGATATATGTTTATATGAACTTTTTTTTTCTTGTTTTGGTGTAAGGAACCTGTCCCCAAAGTTTGTAAAAATAATTTTGAAACGTATTGTATGTAAAATAACATGTCCTGACTGGTTGATACATTATCGCCAAGCCGAAACCACTGAAGCTAATAATAATTAATATTATAAACTGGAGATAAGCCTACCAAGCAGTAGGTAAAGATTTTTCTATCGAAAAATGGAAGGAAAAATTCTGTGACCTGGGATCGAACCAGGAACCTCAGCTGTCATGGCCGACTCCTCTACCAGTTGGGCTATCGCAGACACCCGGACAGCCACGCTGTCTCAAGGTATCTTAAAGACAACCAAGTTGTCGAGGTTGAAAGCCCAATGGGAGCCAGAGTTTATTACCTCGAATGTACATTTCCCTGATAAGGGTGACTTTCGATGGAAATCATGAAAATTAGGCAAAAATTGTGCACGAAACTAAATCCACCCATTTGGATTCTTGTCAGCTTCTTCAGCGAGAGTTTTAGAACATCCGAATATTCAAAAGTCCTAGTAAGCATACAGAACAATTGAAGATTCGAAAGTCGGTTTGTACAGAGCGAAGTGTGAATTTAATACACAGAGGTAAGAGTTAAACAGCCAGTACGATTTTATTATTGTAGCCAATCAGGCAATAAGCCTTTGACTCGGGTCTGTCCTTTTATAAGAGCTAAATTCTTTTACATAGATCAAATAAGTTCAAAATCTGATAAAACGCAAACATTTAAATACAATACTAAAAATATAACAAAAAACAAAAAAACTGACCCTCAAAGGTATCATGTGTCCCTTTATACTGTTAGTGGATACTATTTTATGTTAGATAATGGTTTCATTTATTTTCTATGCTAGCAATTTTGACTGAATCGGGTAGACCAGCGGTGCCCAACCTACGGCCCGTGAAGTTCACTCATGTGGCCCGCCTTTATATTCTGAAAGACAGATGCAGACTTCTCATTAATAAAATGCAACACTTCGGTAACTATAAACATTTTAAATATTTGTTTTGCTTGTGTTCTGGCCTGCGAAATTTATTTCAGTATAAGTGCGGCCCTCGGATAAAAAAAGGTTGGGCACCGCTGGGGTAGACGAATGTGTCCTCAGGGTAGTTTACTATTGTTGTTTTTAACGAAGTTACAGTTTCCCTGCCAGTTTTTTGTTATATTTTTGTTATATTTTTAGTGTCAGTTTTTTGTTATATTTTTAGTATTGTATTTTATTTTTTGTTTTATCAGATTTTGAACTTATTTGATCTATGTAAAAGAACTTAGCTCTTATAAAAGGACATCCCCGTGTCAAAGGCTTATTTCCTGATTGGCTACAATAATACAGGGTGATTCAAAATGATGTCCGGCATTTCAAAATTTTACTATGCATTTATTTTATAACATAAACTAACCAGACCGGGTTTAAAATGCAGGAAAACTCAAATATTTATTGATTCTAGCATTACAAATGTTCTGTGTGACTCCCTCGAGTCAGCTGGACAATGTCAAGATGATAGTCAATCTCTTCCCAAACTCCTTTCAGCATTTCAAATTTCATGAAAATAATCAGTTGCCATTTTAAATTTCATGAAAATAACCAGCTTGAAGAAAGTTGGTTTATATTAATTAATATAAACCAGTGTATTATGTACAGTGTTGATTATTGCAAATGTGTTTTCTAAGTTTACGGGATTTGCCAAAAATTTTTTTAATTATGTCATTAAAATTTGATGTGGGTAATTAGAGACTAGTTGAAATAATGTTTCTTGTTCCATAATTAAAGTTTTAAGTCTTTCTATGAATTACTATAAAAATAATTTTTTTTTAATTATTATTAAAAGGTTTTTAACAATGCTTTCTAATTATTTTTTCTTTAAATTCTAGAGTCACTTGGTATATTGGTCTATTATGCATCTCTAAATTTCTTCGAGTGGCTTCAATCTATTTAACTTATGACCTTTTAAAATTATTACATGTGGTCGAGTTTTTATTTTTTATTAAAACAACGTAAGCTTGATATTATTAAGGTGATTACAAGTAGGATAATTAAAATATAACCAATTAATTATTTTAAATTTAATGAATTTCAGTGCAGCAGTATGTCTTCTTTTGATTCAGAAACCTCTTAGTTTGGGCAAGAAAATAACCAGAAAGCAGGTTTATAAGTTGCATTTATTAAAAATTTTTATTCTCCTTTAAATTTACTTAGTTTTTCTTTTAGTAAATAAATTTTATGGATTTATTCTGGACGTTTAAAAAATGATTTTTGTTTTATTCTTTATTTTGCAATTTATTATTATTATATATATATATATATTTTTTTTGTTCCATCTTATTAAAAAAAAAAAAAAAGTCATCTCAGCAAAATTTTCTTCAATAGTTTCATGAAAATTAAAACAATTCAATTATTCAACAACATTTCTTCCATATTATCATATTTTGCAAATATGCCCTGCACCCTTGTATAATTTGTAGAACTGTATACCCAAATTATATGTACAAAAAAATTTGAAAACCCCACGCCCTGGTATTCCTCACGGGGTATCCAATAGACACAACTTAAAAAAAAATTCAACGAAAAAAATTTGAAATAATATTATTTAAATCAGAAGATTAATAAATATGAATAATTATTTCAAACATTGAAATCACTTAAAACTCCAAGATTTTAATAGCAGCATAAAAAAGTTATTATGATTTACAATACGAATTCACGATATACTACAAAAGAATATAAATATACGAGGGACAGTCATAGAGTCCTTACAATCAGCTGGAAGACAGAGATGGAGTGATGCTGCACAGGGGTAGCATCATTCATTCTCTACATATGCATCTCCCAGGGGCACACACTTTTCCCAATGATGATGACTTGCTGGATGCTACCTTTATAGAAGTCCTGATTTTGGCTGTTCAGGAACTGCTCCATCTCGAAAATGATCTCATCCTCGTTTGGAAATGCCGTCCACGAAGCAGGTTCTTCAGGCAAAGAAAGAGGAAGAAGTCACTTGGGGCCAGAGCAGGCGAATACGACAGATGGGGTAGTCTTTCAAATTCTAGCTCTGCCATGGCATGCATGATCTCGTGTGGAATGTTCTGGCGCCGTAGCCAACGAGAAAGACAGGCTCCGGCACGGAAAAGTTACCTGATCATACTAGTCCGAGTAACAATGTAACCTTCATTGTTTCCATCTTGGATTTTAATAATCAGATTTTTTTCGTTTGTTGGAAACAATCTATCCATACTAACATTATAAATGTGAAAGTATGTTTGTTTGTCCTTCTTTCACGTCGATACGGAGCAACAGATTGATGTGGTTTTCTGTATGAAGATAGTCGGAGGGCTTGAGAGTGACATAGGCTACTTTTTACCACAGGAAAAAATTTCTTTCCCATGGGAGAACACCGCTTTCCTAAGTCTTACCTGCTTTGCTTTGTAATTCCCCTCAACAGGTGGCATGTGCGAAGCCACAAATAACAACTAGTTCTCGATAAGATTTAGATCGGGTGAATTGAATGACTTCTGTCATTCTGGAGATTGACGATCAAATTTTATGACTTTATGATCATCATCATGTACACTCGCATGCCAAAAGTCATGGGATAGCAGTAGACTATTTTTCAAGTAGCAGTAGCATCATGTGCAAACAGTATAAATATGCAAATCAGTGTCAGTAGCTTTAGTTACACTGACATGAATAAGGGATGAGGTGTTCAGTGTGACAATGGCTACACGAAGAGAGCTATCAGAGTTCGAAAGTGGCCTGATGTGTGGAGCACAACGTATGGGTCATTCAATATCGGAGGTGGCTCAAGAATTCAACATCCCACGGTCCACAGTTTCAAGAGTCTACCAAGAGTACCAACTTGACAGCATTACCTCCCACTATAGACAACGCAGCGATCGACCACACCTTCTCAATGAATAGGACCAACGGCGTCTGAGTAGAATGGTCACCGCTAACAGGCAACTGACACTATGCCAGATGATATCAGATTTTTACCAGGGTGATATTAGAGCTGTATCGATGCGAACTGTGCAACGAAATCTGGTGTCCATGGGATATGGAAGTAGAAGACCCACAAGGGTGCCCTTGCTAGCAACAAGACATCGTCAGCAACGTCTCTCCTGGGATCATGAACACATAGACTGGACACTTGACAACTGGAAATGTGTAACCTGGTCTGATAAGTCTTGGTTCCAGCTGACCCTATGAAGGACATGGACCCAAGTTGTCAAGCATGCACTGTGCAAGCCGGTGGTGGCTCCATAATGGGCAATTGTGGGAAGCTCTCCAGTCGGAATGGTTGGCAATATCTTCAGATGTCTTCCACCAACTTGTGGAATCAGTGCCACGTCGCATTGTGGCACTTCACCGGGTTAGTGAAGATCCCACACGTAATTAGGTGTTATTCCATGACTTATGGCATGTGAATGTATTTTGCATTTATTCTGTTGTTACTGTAATGCATGTTATGGAGTAAACCTTGTGTTAAAGAATGTTATGGTGAATGAAAGCCATTGTAGCTAAAGCAGGTTAATTAAATACTCTTTATATAAAGAGTAGCTGCTCCAAACCTCATGATTATTGTGCTACATGTTAGAATCACTGCAAGCAATAATGCTAAATTTGTTTACTTTAAATTTTTTTGTTCTCTATTATTTAAATTACAGTAATGCATGGTTTCTGATATGCTTGTTTATTTACAGTGGCCGAAGCTTATTCGACATGCCTTTTTTGGTACAATTTTAAACCTACTTTGGTTATTTGGATTGACACTTTGTGGTCCATTGCGTTCTATATTATTGTTTGAACATTCTGATATTGTTATAATAGCTGGTGCTAGTGCGCTCTTCTCCAGTGCTGGTGGACCTAGCAAGGTGTTTATTAATTAAATTTTTACCATGACTGATTGTTCAGAATCCCATCAGCAATTAATTATCATGCTTTTATTTGTAGTTTCGTGGAGCTGTTTTTTTCCTCATTGCTATACTTGCTTTATTATTGTTGGATAATGACAGTCAATTAGCAGCAAGTGGAGATCACCGTATCCTTGAAAAATTGATTGTAGATGACTTGTAAGAACATGCTTTTGCAATGAATAAAACTTGTTATTCTTTAACAATTAATTAGCGGAAGGTCAACTTCATCATGGATTCAGCCATATTTTTTATTATATCATATCTTGGGCAGGAGTTGCCGATCATAAGGTAACGATGCAATCTGTTCTGTTTGCTTGCAGTTGTCTTAACAGTATGAATTTATTTATTTATTTATTTATTTATTTATTTATTTATTTATTTATTTACGCTCTTTTGATCTTTTTATTTATTTATTTATTTTAGGGAGGAGTGTTATTGCTAGTCATTACAATGTGCTTACAAACTGGATATAATAGCCTATCCCGTAAATTATCAATTGATATGGGAGGTGCCAAGCGACTTAATGCCTTAACGACATTTGTATCAACAATTTTATTAGCACCATGGTGCTTGTTTTTAGTGATCACGCAAGAAGTAAGAACTATATAATAGTTTCATAAAGCATGTTGTAAATGATAAATTTTAAATAATTATTTTGCCATTGTGTTAATTTTTTCTTCTACTATTTTTGAACATTTTTTAATGATGTGATTGGTTTTATTTCATTTTAATTTTGTTGTTATGATTAAGGTAACCAGATTTTTCATTTCAAGAATGAGGACAACATTCAGGGGAATGAGGGGAATATTTTGTCTAATATAATATAATAAAATACTAATTACTGTAATATACAAGGTGTCTCCGAGCTCTTTACCCAAACTTTATAAGAGGTAGAGGAGATTATATGAGCACTTTTTGCTTAATAAACACATGGTCGGAAATGACTATGGCCCGTATTCAGAATGAGCGCTCATGCTCTTTCTCTTACTCAAACCATTGTTGAGAATGAATTCAATAATATGAAATTTGTATTCAACAATGGTCCTCAGTAAGAGCAAGAGCGCTCATTCTGAATACTGGCCTATGTCTAATAATGCCTGCTCAACTAACTGAACACGCTTAACAAATTTTTCTTGGGAATGTTTTACATGAGCTTTTGGAGGAGCTTTGGTGATTCACTGGATGATGTTGTTTCAACATGATGGGCCAACTCCACATTTCACCCGTGAGGTTCGTGATTATCTGAATCTCAGATTTCCAAACAGATGGATTGGTCGTGGAGATCCAAGCATGTTTTTTCAACAGGATGGCGCATCATCCCATTAGGGACTTCTCGTTCGGGAGATTCTGGGATCACCATTTTTGAGACTGATCAACTTTGACGCAATCTTTTGAACGCTACGTTCCCCTCGATTTTTCCCTGTGGGTATATTAACTGGCCATCACGATCACCTGATCAAACGTGCATGCACTTCTCCCTGTGGGGCCATATGAAGAATGTGGTATATGAAACCTCCATGGAATCAGTGGACGATCTTGTGGAATGCTTGGCAGCTGCTACAAAAGTTCAGGAAATGCCTGGAATCTTCGAACGCTTGAACGATTTCATGTCACATTGTTATGACATCTGTATTGAGATAGGTGGTCGTTATTTTGAACACAAACTGTGATAACCTTTTGTTGTAAGCTACATGATAAATAACATTAATTACATGTAAATACCATGTCTCTTCATCTGTGGCCTGCAATGACCTTTCAATGTGCCATTGTTGGACAAAGAGTAATTTCCAACTTGGAGTAATTTCCAACCATAATTGGCAAAAAATGTTCATATACAGCCCCTCTATCTCTCTGTTAAGTTTGGGCAAAGAGTTCTGAGACTCCTTGTATAATTAAAATTTGTTATCAAAATAAAAATACTATTTTTTTTTTAAAGGCTAGAAAATAACAACAAGCTTTTATGATATCAACAAGCTGTAAAATACAATCAACCTCAATGTAGGGTTTTGAGATATGGAGGGTTTCTTTTAAATCAAGATTTTTAGATTAATAAAGGACCGTGTCAGTACAGAGAGCAATATGAGATAAAGTCGTCTGTGTATAGCGTTTTGCCATGTATAAGTAGTGCAACTAAAGCCAAAAAGACACAAACTGCACATGCTCAAACATCTCGTATGCAACAGAATTGCCAAGGAGATCGAAAAATTTTTTGTGAATTTTTTTCGTAATGCACAAGAATCGTCTAACTCTAACATAAATAAAGTCAAATTTCTTCATTTTCGTATGAAAATTTCAGTAATGAAAAAATTCTTAATTCTCTACTGAATCTAAATGTTTTGCATTTTCCTGGCACACGAAGTCAAAATTCAACATAGCAAAGTTTTCTGAGAAAATGTTTTGGGAGAACGAGGGAAAATTACATTGAATTAACAATGAAAATGCAGGGAAATAAAAATTTTTCGAGATATCTAGGTTCGACTATGTATTGAAATTTTGGAATGGTATATTCGCACAGGCCTCCCACTTTGTCATGAAAAGAAAAATTTTTCTTTTCGAGTGAGGGTTCATAAAAAACTTTTTTCTCAAAAATGGCTAATCAGTGTTGATCAACTTTTTAACAAAAACTATATGACAAATTTATTGGATTTTGTTCACTGGAATGAAGGCTACTGCCATTTTTAAGATCTCTTAACCAATAATCATAAAAAAAAATGTCAAGATAGTTTAAGGAACCCTTTAAATATGTATTCATTTCATTTCATACGTTTTTTTAAATTTCAACCTATCTTCTCGCATGTTGAGTTTTTAAAGGGCAAATGACACCAAATGGGAAATTGATTTCATTTAGTTTTGAATACTTTCTTGATACTAAATATCAATTTGCTCAAATTTTATTTTATTTTTTTACTTTCATTTTAATAAAGGAATCGTAATTTAAAGGCCACTTCAGGTAATATAAATTCATTTTGAATTTTATCAAAAACTCCCGCAATAGCAATGCTTATGGCGTCAGCTTTGCTATCTGAGATCGACGAGATTTACAGGCCATGGTGCGATTCACATTCCACAGGCCCAATGAGATATACAGGGCTTATTAAATCTTGTCAGCCATGGCTTGGCAACGATGATGTCACGGGCAGCTAACGTTTTTGACAGGGGGGGGGCGGGGGGCACTTGGTGCTTATTTGTTGCCTCTTTCTTAAAATATTTGTAACTTTTTTCCATAAAAACTTGTTTTCATTTTTTTTATGTTTCTTATAAAATTAAAGATTAAAGATTACAAAAGACGATTAGGTCATAGGTATATTCTACAAGCAAGAATTATAAAGTGTGAAAATAATTGAAGTGCTTACCAAAGAGACGCTTATTAAATCGACAGTTTTCATTTTGCTCAAACTAATACATTCTTTCTGATTATTTATTATCTTGATAGCAGTTTTTTTGCTGTCATTTGCCCTTTAAGTGTATTTCCAAGATAAAAATAATTTTGAGATGGAGAAATGAACACTTAGCCTACCCCTTAAAGGCCAAAAATTATTCACTATGATAATAATAAAATCTTGCTAACATTCCAAGAAGGATCTTTACCTGTAAATTTAAATTTTAGCTACAGCTCGTCAACAAAGCGATCGTAACAGGCACCTGCTAGAAGCCCATGTTACCATGCTTAAATGATAAACAGAAAATAATATCTTATTCTTTCATGACTCGTCACGACAAATCGATTGATATACCACATGTTAATCCACATACAATTGACTTGAAAGCATCCGCGAAAATGCCTTGAAAACTTTTGATGAGCGAATTGTTATATCATTACTTTCTTTTTAAATGTATATGGCTATTTATGTTACTCTTGAGTTTTCCCCCTATTTCCCAGGAAGTTAACGACTCTTGTTCATCATTATTTCATGCCTTGGTGATGTCATTAATAATATATATTATTTGTTAATAATAAACAAACTTTCAAAGCTATAAACTTTGTTTTATTTATTTTTACAATAGCTATGCAAAAATAAATAAATAAATTTACTATTTTATTTTCCTTTTATTTTCAGGTAATGATTGAATCATGGCTAATAGTATTCATTCTGTTATGCGTAATTAGTACCTTTCTTTTAGTATTGGATTATTATGTTGAAACAATTTGTATACAGCGTTTAGAAGCAGGCCCTGTTGCCCGTTATACAGGTTTTGCGTTATTTTCAGCTGCGTTTATTTATGCTTTAATATGGAATCATCCCTATACAACTGCCTTGACAGGTGTTCATAAATTTAAGGAAATCGTTGCAGACGAACATGTACTTTCTGGAGGAGTGGTTTTCAGTAGTATCATGTTTTTATTTGGTAATTTTTTTTTTCATTTTTAAAATGACATTAAATTATTGAGATAGAAAGAAATACGAGGCGTATTCAGAAAGTAAGTTCTGTTTTATAATAAAAACAAAACTACTATATATATTTTCAAAATTTTTTCTTTACCAGATTCTATATACCTTTAACTATTTTTGCACATAATTTCCAAGTTTATTTAAACATTCGTCATAGCCTTCTGCATGCTCACTTTATAGAAGGCTGCCGCCGATGAGGAAAGCCACGCAGTTTTCACTTCTTCATCGCTGAAACGCAGGCTGCTGATGACAGTGGCGGAAGGTAGTGTTCCTTGCAAAGGCTGCTGCAGTAATGACTGGGGAGGGGGGCAATGGGTCAAGTCATAGACAATACTCTAGATAGGCTGAGGCTGTTACCGGAGGCAGTTATATATAGTAGTTTTGTTTTTATTACAAAATAGAACCTTCTGAATACACATTGTATAATTGAATGAACATATTAAGATTGTAAAAAAAGAAAAATTGGATTGGATAAAATTATTGGTGAACTCGTGTAGTCACACCATTTACTTTTCTACATCTTGGGATTGAACCAGGAACATTTCAGTCAATAATTAATTTATAAATATACACATTTGGCATTCAGTAAAACTCTTATGTATCTTTGTATCAATACACAGGGTGTATACAACAGAATATCAGAGTTTGACCAATTTATTTCTCGTAGCAATGGGGTATGAAGAAAAACATTACACTGGATGAAAAAAGAACTGTGACAGATTTTACGTACTGTTTTGTGCTTGTCATGGTTGTGGTGGATTGATCGCAGAGGTCTTTGGTATCAACTTCCTCGAACATAAAATGGAATTTTTTATGGCACGTAAATTTGCTTATGATGAGGCAGCTAATTGTTGAATCGACACTGAAATTCACGTTACACTAGAACAGTGGATTCACACTTCACAGGACTGCTACTCCTTTAGTTTCCTATAAACAAGAATCAGTCCATTAATTGGCTTTGAACTAGGCTGTTAAAACGTTGAACCTTCCTCTATCCAGTGATGCACAGAATGTCTTTTAGAGTTTATTGAAATACAAATTCTGAATCTACTCTGTTTGCATTTGTTCTTGCTGTTTATTCATGATTCAATTGAAAAAAATCTCACTCAGACTAACAAAACTTGTTGGTAAAGCAAATAATGTCCCAAACTGAAAATACATCGAGAAGGAATAATGAATTATTTAAAAAATTCTGTATATTGATCCAAAGACTAATTACATTAAATTTACTTGAAATTGTTAATATTAATAATAATAACAATCAATAAGTTAGAAATTTTAAAATATTTCTAACGTTATAATGTGTATTTTTTCCCCCAGCCATATTGATCCTAAGTTCACCTTCAAAAATTGGATCAAAAGGGACCTTTGTTGGCTATTCTTCTTCTGGTCTTCCTCTTTATACATTCACCGGTGATTCACTACATAAAACATCCCAGTCACTTTTACTTAGTTTAGCCAACAGTCTTAAACAGGTTCTTGATGAACAGGACTCAAGAAAAATTTTTTACTTCCTTTGTATCAATTTGGTAAGCTGATTTTGTAAAGAGAATGTCAAATCATAATTTATCCA
>JAHWFO010002284.1:7094965-7135015 GCA_023313115.1 Rhysida immarginata
ACCACTTTAAACAAAGTTGGAACAATCAAAAAGCTTTCGGGAAAAACTGAATGTTAAACAGTGACCAATGAGGCCTGCCAAGAATAGTAACTTTGTACGTAAGAATAGGTTAACTTTGCACGTAAAATTTGTGGGGCATTGTTGCGCACAACACTGGATACAAATGATCCGGGGAAAAAAAGTGTGTGGAGAGATTTCGAAAAGTTGTTGAAAAATTGTTCAATAAATTTGCCATTCAAAAATCTGGTTTTCAAAAAATTGTGCTTCGAACAATTAACCTAGAACCAAAATTTTGCTTATCACTTGAAAAATTTTTATTTGGCTCGATTTCCTAAAAATAAATTACTCATGTGTTTGGACTACGAATGCGATAAAATCCTATGCTATAGTTTGGGCATTTAAAAACTGTCGGCAATTATAACAAACTGAAATTTTTTCTCGGAAAATTTTGAAAAGTGCGTCAAATGACTTTGCATGGGTGTTTAATTTGGTGAAAGCTACAGCTAAAATTATTTTTTTTTAATTAAAATCAGTGAGTCCGAGTACTTGGTTTGGTTTGTTTGGTATTAACGTCCTTTTCAAGTGCCATGGTCATTTCAGGACGGCGTTATAGGGGCCGCAAATTAACATACAGCCAGCAAACAACTACACGGGACCAACGGCTTTACTTCCCTTCCCTAGAAGTGCGTGATCCTGAAAAAATCCTCGTCGTCCTCGAACCCGCGTCCTCTGACATCACAGGCGATCATGCAACCACTGAGCCACCCGATCAGAGTACTTGGAGTCTCCTTGTTTATACAGGGTGTATCTGAAACCCTGTCACAAACTTGGAGGGGAGGTAGTATGGGTGATTCTAAGCAAAAAAGTTCATATGAACATGGGTCCGAATTTGAACGATAACAGATATGAACAGAAATAAAAATGCCGCCACCCAGATCAATAAGTTAATAACTCGGGTTCTGTAACATCTAGGAAGATGAAATTTGGAAGAATAACAGGGTACACAAGACTGTGTGTACCGTTAAAATTTAGTCGAATTCCAGCAAGAAGTTTCCGAGTAAATTTTGAACATGTTAATTATATCAATTTGACTGTATTTTCTTCTTGTTGCTGAAAATTATCTCCAGTCAGATAATCTTGGAATGTTTTAATGGTTATACAAAATATGCATCAAATTTATTGGTAAGATACAATATAGCAGTGAGCTTATTAAAGGTAATTAATTAACTTCATACTTCACGACTGATGAAAACTTGTGTAAAATGTCTAAACATTAAAATTGTAATAAAATAATGCAACAAAAAAGAACTGTACTTAAACTTGTTTCCTTTAAAAACTCTAGGTTTCTCAGGATCTGCTGCAGTCACTCTCTTTAAGTGGAAGAAGGGCAATGAAACTATGTACGGCAATTAGTTTTGATGTAAAACAGATTAGTTTCATAAAAAAAAAATATTCTCAATTTTTATCAAGCCTACAACACACGTCCATCTTTTACATTTTTGCCTCTCAGCTATATCTAATACTGTACCTTCAAATGAACTTTACAAATAAAAATCCAAGAAGATTCATGTTTATTCCACTTAATGAGCAGAAATATAACTTAGTATTATGTTGTGCATTATCTTTAAAGCAATATAATTCTTTGCCATTGTATGAAAAAAATCTTTTACAAAATAATTTTAATCATGATAAAAAAAAAATAAAAAAAAAATTCTAGTTTTCTTCCGCAGGGGGTGCTGAGGTTTGTGGTTTCGTTTCGTCATCTTTATCCTTTTTCTTTGAACCCGATACAATGTCGTCTATTCTTAGTAAAAGAATGGCAGTCTGAAATTTAACAGAAAGTACATGAAAAAAAGGTTAAGATTTATTAACAACTTTTTAATTTTAACCCTTTCTAGCCCAACAGGTCCATCTGAGCAATCACATTGTCAATAACTGCCCATTAGGTCCATAAAGACCAGTTACAATTTTTGGCTTTAAGGCAATTACAATCAAATACAGACTGGTACTTTTTGAAATCAAACACACTACAGTCCTAAATATGGGCACAGATGGTTAAGATTAAAAATTTCACAGATTTGTGCAAAAAAACTTGGTAGAAAGGAAACCAAATTTAAATAAGGCAGATAAAATTGTACAGTTAATTAGCAGAGCAATCCATTTTCTTATCCGACTTATGATGCTGGTAGTACAGAGTCCGTTCACATAGTTTTAAAGCCTGTTTCACAATTAAATTGCTTGCATTAGCCCCAGCAGATCCGCCAAGGAAGCGCATACTAATGCTTCTGCTCACGAAGCGGGTAATTTAACAACTTTCCGTTTCCATTTCACAATTAAATCAGAATTGATACATTGTATTAACATTGATTTGAATGGGGAATGTTGCCTCGGTTCACGGACAGACTCCTGGAACGGATTAAGTTTGTGAACCGAGGTTCCACTGTAGATTAAAATAAAAAAAAATTTTTTGAGTCGGGGTGGACAAAAACATAGATTGATCGGCAAGAAGACTTTTGTTGTCAAAAACAACCAAAATCTGATTTCCATTCAAATCCTTTGTCTGCTGTAACTTTGATCAAAGACTACCAAAAACGTTATTGCCATTCGAATACAATTGTTTATATACTGTATTGCATTTTTTATACCAGCAACCATAAAAACATTTTGCTCATCTTACCTCAACAGCTGTCTTGTACGTTTGTAACTTTACAGCTAAAGGTTCCAAAATTCCCAACTCTTTCATATCCATGATTTCACCAGTTTCTCCATTTATTCCCCAAGTGGAATTGCCTGGAGTAGCATGTTTAGCCTTAAGAAAATAAAGAAAACGATTACATTCGAGTGACTGTAAAACATACTTTTTTTATAGTTTTAGAATAGTTACAAGATCTCTAAAGTACATCTCAAGAAGATGAAGTAAAGAATGTTATTTAAAACTAGTTTTCTTTCAGAGATGATTTCTCCTTGTATCTTCAAAATGAAAATACAATGGAACTCGGATATTACGAATCGGCTGGGGGGCATTTTTATTCATAATAAAAGTTCGTATTAACCAGGAAGAGAAAAAAAAATGGAAACACGTAACTTGATTGCACGGTATTTGCAATAGTCTAATACAATACAGAGTAATAAATTTTTAATCAGTTGATGACTGAAAATATTTCAAAATTGACATCTGTTTTTATGACGTTTAGTGATTTTCCTATTAATAAAGTCGTTAACTCTGAAATACAAATTAAATTATTCATCGATAACTTCACTTTCAGTGAGAAATAAAGTTTTTAATTTGCTGGAAAGATCATTTAACTCCTTCGATAAAAGGGCTTCTTGCTCCTGATCACTCTTCTCGGATCCGCCATCATGATTTTCACCGATCTATTCTATAATGGCTCCGCCTTTAATAAATCATTATCAACGTCAACAAAGTTTTTAAAATTAATCCTGGAGAGTTTCTCTAAACTAAAATTTTATCAATAGGGGCGATTAAAATCGTTTCAGATATTGGGAAAATAAAAGTTTTTTTGTTTGTTTTATAGACTATTTTCAAGTGAATTTTGCATAAATTTTTTCGGAATATCCAAATTTGGAAATAAAAACAGTTCGTAATTCGTAAATACAGTATTAGGGGAATTAAAAAGAAAAATATTCATTTGGGGTCAGGACACGAAAAAATTTCGTATTATGCAAGTTTTCACCAGTTTCTCCAAAGTTCATGACGTTTTAAGTTCAACTGCACAAATGAAATAAAAAATCTCATTTCATCTTTGTTGCAGTCGAGCATTTTCAAGTTTGATTAGGTCTTACATTACATTAGTAATAACTATCCATTTGGACTTGTAAATATTTCACTCTATATTTAAGTTTAAGATTAATGGAAATAACCATTCAGCAAAAACAGTTACCAAGCAAACTACAAAACATGAGGAAGAGAAGAGAGGGAGAACACCAATATACTCACTCTTAAGGCAGTCAGTGTTCTAATGGTGCTTCCACCACAGTTCTGAATCAAAGTTCTTGGAATCACTTCAAGAGCATGAGCAATAGCTCTGTAAGGCCACTGATGAATTCCAGTGATGGATTTTGATTTTTCAGTCAAGATCTAAAATGTGTATTAAAGAAATAAGATTTTATGTTTATTACACGTTAAGGAAATAAAAGTTAGAATAAACTAAAGGAGGCATGTTACTTGGGCTACAGCCATCTCCACTGCTCCCCCGCCAGCAACGAGTTTAGGCTCCAACATTATGTTACGAGCAACTTGCATTGCATCCTGCAGGTTACGCTCCACTTCGTTTAGAATGTCTTTGCTAGGCCCTCGAAGCAAAATGGTGCAGGCCTTTGGTTCTTTACATTCGGTAATAAAGCACCAATATCTGCATTGAGAAAAGTAAATGCGAATCTTCTGGCATTTAATCTCTTTTAAGAATTCCACAGACATTTTAAGGACTCAAACTTACTCGTCTCCTATTTTTTTAATCTCAAATAGAGCAGCTCCAGTACCGACATCATCTTCTCGTAATTCATCAGTTCGATTAACCACTGTGGCACCACATGCTCTAAAAGCAATATGTTTTGTTTATAAAGATTTTATTTCAAATTATATTTCCTCAAAAATTTATATTTACCTTGCTATTCTATTGTTGTCAGTTTTCCGTACTCTTCGAATGGCAGTAATGTTTGCCTTTACTAAATAATGCTGAGCTAAATCTGTTAGAATAAATTTTAAGTAATTTATTAAATATCTATAAAATATTAATAAATCGAATAATTCTTCTTTAGGAACTCAATGCACAGGCCAATTACCAGATATTCCTTTTTCTGTAAAAACTATATCAGGTTTTACACGAATAATATCTTCGCATAGTTTCTGCACCTGTTCTTCCTCTATTTGTAAAATTTTTGTAAAATCTTCTTCCTTCATTATTTCCATATTTGTCTAATTTTTTTTACAAGAAAGAAAAGTAAATGCTCCATTTCTAAATTCAATGAATCCAAAGCATCAATTCTACTGATCAAAAACGTTTACCGTATGCTACGAATAATTTTAATACTTTACGATAGAACCTCCGTATAGCGAACGTCGATATAGCAAAATTATCTTTATAATGTAAGGATTTTTGGTCCAGAAAATAAATTTCAAGGCATATTTTAGCTCTTTATTATGAATTTCCCGCACTTAGCATGACCCGACAGCCAACAAACAAAATTATCGCAAACGGCCAACAGGCGAAGTTAAAAACAAATTTTTTATGTCACAAGCTCTGCCCAGTCAGCTGCAGCTGTGGCATTAAGCTTATTTTATCGGCAAAATTACGAAAAGTTCTCGAGAACAATGTTATCGCACCAAAGTGCCCACAATGTACTGTACGGCAATAATGGCAGTCTGCTGGAGAGTTTAAATTTGCGAGCATGTTAAAAAAATTTTTCTATGAGAATTGGCATGAGAATTACGGTATAAGCTGTCGAAACTCGATGGATTTTTTTTATATTAAAAACTTTAATGTTTGTTCAAATTTACAAATTCATTTTATTGATAGTTTAGGACCATAATCATTTTTGTGAGTGGTTTTATTATGGAGTCCGATGAAAAACCACTCACTTATGGAATTGTTCTATAGGGATATTTCTGTAAAATACCCATTACAATATTATTTTCAGTCCATTCTTGCTTTCAAATTTTAATTACAGTCGAACCCACATTCAACGAACTCTATTATAGCGAAGTTAATTGAAATCTCCAACCACAGGTTCATTGAAACTGTATGGCTATAACGAAGTCTGGTCTAATGAAAATACGTATATAAAGTACAATTTTATAGACTTACACTGATTTTGTTTGGATAGAGTGAAATTTTGCAAAATCAACAAAATTAGTCAGAGTTATTCACTTGGTAGAAGAAAATGAAGACTACAGCAGTTGAGAAATGGGAAACACTTATGGGATTGCTGCTATTGCCTAGAAATAGTCAAATTCCACGTGTATTTGTATTAGAAAATGTTTAGATGTCGACACAAAAGTTAAGGTCATAAAGGAAGTAGAAGCTCTGAAGGAGAAAAAGGAACTTATTTTGTTTGGTTATTAAAAACACTGAAAAAAATCACAAGAAAGTGTTGAGTGTCTGTTCTTTGTCGGATACAAGAAGTCTACTTTAAATAAATAAATTAAAAATTCACTATATCTATTGTACGTTTATAAAGAAATACGGTTTTACGAACAAAATTGCAGACATTTAAAAATTTGTTATAAATGGGTTCGACTGTATTTCAGAAAAAATAATCACGATCCAAACAAAATTTTCAGCAATAGCGACCTCCATGACTTCAGATAGGCAGTTAAGTATCGCAAAGTTTTGTTCTTAATCTAAAATAATAAATAAAAAAGAAGCATTCAAATCAATATAAAATAGTGAATGCAATTTTTAACAATTTATGCATCAAAATTATGTAAACTTAAACACCATCTCCATGCAAGGTAATATCTATATAGCAAAATGATTTTGCCGGTCCCTTGTGTTTCACTATAAGGAGGCTCTTCTGTATCACAGTCATGTATTGAAATAACTACATGTATCTCAAAAACTAACATTTTTTTAACTCTTTATTTTATCACTAAAACTATGTGTCATCTTCTAATGTTAGTTAACATTTAGGGTAATTTTTAACTTTTTTGATTCTGTCATCAACACATGAAAAATATAATGTAGCCATTTTATTTGAAACTCATTAACTTATTAAAAGCTATATTTTATAATGAAAAAAAAATTACTTGGCTTTCTCCTTTCTTGTATTCCAACGAACAATCTAATAGAACTATGCGAGGGTTTTCTATTCGCCTGAATATAAAACCACAAAATAAAATTTTAAACCGAACACACAACACCTAAGTCCATTTAATTATATTTCCAAATTTACCTCCTCATTTTGGGGTGGGTAACATCTTTATTGAGCATTACCCCTTTTAAAACACATGAATCTTCAATAATTCCACCTGGCACCTGAAAATGAATCGTCAAAAGCATTCTTTAAAAAATATTTGATCCACACAAACATACACAGAGACTTATTCAAAGTGAGTTCATAAAACTATTCCTGAGGAAAACGACACGTTAAGAGATTTTCCGTGTTAATAAATTTACAAGTTTCTTTATTACTTTCATTGATGATCATGTTATGCTTTAATTTGAATTTTTATTATAGGGCTTAGAGGCAAAAATTTCGAAGTTCTTTGCAGAAGCGTATTAAACTTAATTTTGTTGAACTATTTTTCTTTCCATATAATTTAGTTTTAAATATACCCAATTTAAAACTGATCTTTAACAATATGATAAGTATCTAGTCCTAAACTTAATTTTAAAGCATCAACAACAGATGCAGAAGCAGCACTGGAAGGAATGCGACGATCCGTACAAAAGCCAAACACATACACTGGTGGCCGTAAGTTTGGACCAACCAGCAATGTCAAAAAAAACAAACTGAATTTATACGAAACTGTTTTACACCTACAACTCTAAGTAAATATGAAACAATATTCAGGGAAGAAACAAATTTATTTCTGCATTGTTGGTTTCTTATTACCTAAAATCAAAATAAGACTGGCCAAAAGTTTGGACCACATTTGTATAACAAAGGGAAAAAAGTATTACATCATTAACTAATGAATTATTTTGATATTTGAGATCATTTTGACTCTACAGTATTTGACAAATGACCTGAAATAGAATTAAATAAGCTTTTAATAACAGTTGGCTTAACAGCTTTCTGAATGGCTGCTATTAGTTGTTCTCGAGATTTGTACAGAGTGTTTTGGTAAATTTTTTGTTCCGTGAGATGCCAGACATTCTCAATAATATTGAGATCTCAATTTCGAGCAGTCCAAGCAAAAGTGGAAATGTTGTTGCTCTCAAAATAGGCTTTCACAACTCATACAGTATAGATTGCAGGACTGTCTTGCTGCTAAATCCATGGTTTTCACTTAAAACTAGACTTTGCACAAAGGGATGAACACATTGTAAAGATCACCTTTATATTGAGCTGTTGTGCAATGTCCATATATAATCTGAATCTTCAACTTTCCGTTGCTTCCAATGGCACCCAGAATCATCACTCCACTACCATCCATTTGCCGTTTAATTCGCAGTGGAACAAGTGTGTCTTTATCAGGATGCCCTTCATAAGAAGCTATATTATGAGGACCATCCAAACTGATTCGTTTTTCATCAGAAAACACAACCAATTGGAAGTCGTTTTCACACAGATGTGTCTTAGCAAACTCCAGTCTCTCCTGCATGTGTTTCTGTGTTAGTGGCAACTTTTTGGGTATAATTTAATAGGCAGATTTCTGAGCACGTAGTTCGCTGCGAATTGTTCTTCTTGAGCGGATTCAAGTTGCAGATTAAGTTTGACTTGTGTGGTGTTGACTACATACCCAGATGTAATTTCATGTCTAGCATGTCTCTTAATTCTTGATTTGTCTCTTGGCACCAGTGTACAAGGTTGTCCTATTTCAGTCCTACTTTCCAATTAACATTTTTAACGATTCTGATAAAGATTTGTAGCTCACACGGGAGATTTCAGCAACTTTTTTGAAGTTTGTAAATTGCTTGTTAAAATTTCTAATTCGCTCTCGTTGGCCTTCAGTTAACATTGTACAATACATAATGTGGTTTTAGTGCTCACGACACGATAACTTGTAATATGCAAATTATTTGCATGCTTGTGATGTTGGTCCAAACTTTTGGCCAGTCTTATTTTGATTTAAGGTAATAAAAAAGCATAAGTAAATTGGTTTCTTCCCTGAATATTGTTTCATATTTACTTAAAATTGTAGGTGTAAAATATTTTAAACATAAATTCATTTTTTCTTGATTTTGCTGGTTGGTCCAAACTTTTGGCCACCAGTGTATGAAAGCAGTGGCATTAGGCTGGAAGAATTGGCATGTGTCAGTTGGGCAACGTGTAAACAACAGATTTGTTTAGTGCATTGAAGTCGTTGAGTTTTGTGCCAATGAAACTCGATGTGCGAGAAGGTTTACATTCTTGTTTCCACTTGAAGAAATCAGCAATGGAAAGTCTAGTTTGTTGTCCGAAGCTTATGGAGAGTATGCTCCATAGATTTCAATGTATGAGTACAGCAAAGCCAAATGTCCATCGTTCGAAAACGATCCTATGTATTTGATACGATCAGAAGGGGGCCATCTATTCAGAGCTAATCAAACCAACCCAGGGGAACATTACTGACAACAACTCGTGCAACTGAACCGCAAATTGAAAGCTAAACGACCGGAATACGCCAGAAGACACGACAAGCAGCTCTAGGTTTCCTTCGCCATTCGAGATACGTATGGCTGAGCGTTGCCCTGATGGAAAATAGCCTTATCTACCTCAACCACCTTATTCCCCAGGCCTTGCTCCTTCCAATTACCACTTGTTTCATTCCATGCAGAATCAACTTTCTGACCAGCACTTCGGTTCCTTTGAAGATATCCAAAAATAGATTTATTCGTGGAGAGCCTCACAAGAAAAGCCCTTCTTGTGCTGAGGAATCAGTCTTTTACCAGACAGATGGGAAAAGGTTGTAGCTAACGATGACCAATACTTTGAATCCGATACTTATCCTTTTTTTTCATACTAAACTGTTATTGTGACCGAAAAATATTAATTTTAGGATCCAATATGCTATCATCTCATTAAAAATACTCTAATAAATTGCAAACTATATTTTTTGACTACAATAACCCAACTTTATAAATTGATAAAATTAATGCTTACCTCATTAATTAGTAGTAATGCAGGGCGATCCAAAAGTCTAGCATGTTTTGAAAGATAATATCTTACCAGATAGTGCTGCAACCAAATGTTTGAAGTGTCGTTATTTGCCAACAGATGCAAGAAGACACCATGGACAGCATTAAAGAGCGGGCACCATGCATTGTCCAGTGGCATGGGTGAAACATGTCTCTTTCAGTATAGCCAATAAAGTGGGGTGATTTCTGTTCACTAGTTGTTTTAGTACCCCTCACAATCGGAACCTAATGGCTCAACACATGATTTGCTACAGACAGGTCTTGCAGCAATTGCTTAACACAACGCTCTCAATGCAGAACTCACACATTCATTGTTGCAAAAGAACAGTTCAACTAGAGCAGTTTAATCCAGTAATGACAGCATATTGACATACAGTAGAGCTCTGATATTACGAAACTGCTGGGGCCCAGAATTTTTTTTGTAATAGCCGAATTTCGTATTAACCAGGAAAAGAAAAAAATGGAAGCATGTACGCCTGTTTTGCTGATAAATTACATTATTTGATTGTACAGTATTTGCAGTAGCCTATTACAGTACAGAGTAGTGAATTTTAATCAGGTGATGAATGACAATATCCTGTAATTGACGTCTGCTTTTTACGACATTTAGTGATTTTCCTATTAATAAAGTCGTTAACTTTGAAATACATTTACAAATTAAATTTTTCATCTGTAACATCACTTTCAGTGAGAAATAAAGTTTTTAATTTGCTGGAAAGATCGTTTAACTCTTTCGACGAAAGAACTTCTTGCTAATGTTCGCCTACCTTGTCATCATTCTCCTCAGATCAGGCATCTTGGTTTTCAAAGATCTGTTCTATAATGGGTTTATCCGTTAACGGCTCCGCCATTATCAAATCGCTACCAACGTCAACAGAGTCTTTAAGATTAATTCCTGAGAGTTTCTCTCTGTAAGCCTCCTGATTTCAGATGAACTCTCAGTCCTCGAATCCTAAGATGAGGTTTTTCAGTTGATTTTTAGATGGATTTTGCAAATAAAACCGTTCGTAATATTAGGGGAATTTAACAAAAAAAATAGTCATTTGGGGTCGGGACACAAAAAAATTTCGTATTAACAAAGTTCGCAATTTCCAAGTTCTACTGTATAACTTTTCAAATCTAATCATGTGTAACCCGCTTCTCATTATACCCTCTCTCCCATGCCAGTTCAGATAAGACTCCATCTGGAGATGTAACTAAAATGGGGAATAATTTTTTGAATTCTGCTTAAAAAATACCCGATGTTATTCTCATCATTTCAAACCATGTTGCGCCAGTCTCACAACTCTGCGACTTACTGCCTTTTCAAAATGTGCTAGATTATTGGATCATCATGTAGATTATCGAAGAAGTGGTTCCAATAGGATTCTTATTACAACAAAATTCATTGTTATTAAGGAGGAATCTTTCATCTTTATTATCCTACCGAACCTTAAAAAAAAAAGTTTACCTTTTCCACTTTAGCATAACGCTTTATATCGATTTCTTTCCGGCCATTCTCTTCAACAAATACTGTAGAAACAGAATCTAATGCAATCTTACATGCCAAATCGGACCTGTTTAACCCCAATTAAAAAAAAAAAAAAAAAAAAAAAAAAAATGGCCTTAATCTGAAGTCAAATTCTGGTAATGTCATTTTCTTTTTTTCTTAATTATAGTTACCATTTACTGATAAATTTAGTTCCAATGCAACTTTTAACGATCTGCAACATCTGTTCTGGATCATTGACATTAACAGATACACTGAAACGTACACAACAAATGTTTAATTTTTAAAAAATAAAAACATTCAACAACAATGTTCTGTAAAAATTATGAAAACATTATAAAAAAATTCTTATATCAAGGACTTATCACTTAATAAAATCTACTAATGAAATTGTAGAAATCTTCTCGTTTATGAGAACAGGCTAGTATGTAAAGAAGTATCAATTCAACATCACACACAGAATTAGATGACAACTAAAGCATGAAAATCTCTTGCCATGCAAGTCTTCAAATACCGTATTTACCAGAGTCTTAGATGGCCCCCCAAATTTGCAATTATTTCAAGAAAAAAAAATTTTAAGTCAAAAAATGAACTACCGTATATACTCACGTATAAGCCGATTTTTCCCCCCAAAAAATGACCCCTAAAAACTACATTCGGCATATGCGCGGGTCAGAGTTGATGAAAACTCTTATAAGTGGAGTTTACAAAAAACTAAGCAATAATTTTATTTGTTAATCCGTTTAGATTTCATTTATTAACCCTTTCACTGCATAAATAAATTTCTGATAAGATAAAAGTATTCTCTCTCTTTGCAGCATAATGAGAATCTCTAAAAGGCTGTGGCAGCAATATTGGAAAAAATATGAGAGGGAGAGGGGCTTCAAACGAAAACCAGCGCATTTTTAGGTGTTCTCTCATTGCAATACATACTGTAAATACATTAATCTAAACAGTTACGGTATTCAAAATGGAACATCGAAGATTCAAGAAGATTAAAAAATTCAATTTTGCAACTTTGAACATCGATACATCGATACTATCGCCAAGCAAGCACTAGCATATGAAATTTAATAGACCTTAACAGCACATTGTTCAATTATAAACAATATACAGTGCAGTATTTCACGTCTTTTTTTTCCCTCAATTTTCCATCCACTTTTCCACTGTTAAAAGCAAATGCTCTGGGGTCTGGTGATTTGCCCCGTGGAAGTGTGCCCCAAACTGCCGCGTGCCTTTTGAACATCGATAGCCTACTATCGTGTTCTTGCCAAGTGCGTCTTGAAAATAGCCCAAGAATGTTTTAATAAAGAAAGTTAATATGGTTATAATTAAAATATATAATTACATACACAAAAAAAGATCAGGAATCGATTCCCACAACCAAAAATCAAAAATACATTACTAAATTAAAATAAAAATGCGATAGGCCTACTGAAAAATTATCGAAACAAAATTGAAACCATGATCGAAAAATGGTTTATAAAATATAAAATTCTTCAAATAATGTTTTTGTATCTGTTAAGCGTTGTAATTTTAAAGATTATATATGGTGATTCAAATCGTGTGTAAAACAATTTAAGGGGGTCAAGGTAAACTCTGGTTCGAATTTGAACGCAAACTGAGATAGGCCTAGGGGTGGAAGTTTGCCCCAAACTTGAAAATAGTCCAAGAATGTTTTAATAAAGAAATTTAATATGTTTTTATTTAAATATATTTTTTACAAACCCAAAAAAAGATCAGGAATCGATTTCCACAACAAAAAATCAAAAATACATAACTAAAATAAAAAGGCATTAGGCATACTAAAAAATGATCGAAACAAAATTGAAACCATGATCGAAAAATGGTTTATAGAATATAAAATTCTTCAAATAATTTTTTTGTATCTGTTAAGCGTTGTAATTTTAAAGATTATATAGGGCGATTCAAATCTTTTTTTTTTTCTTTTTTGCCTCGGCTTATGCGCGTGTCAAGGCGTTTTTCAACCTTTTGGGCTCAAAAACACGGGGTCGGCCTATGCATGGGTCGGCTTATACGTGAGTATATACGGTATATGTATTCCCACAGTATTGAAATTCTACTAATAGTTAAATAATAAACATGTAAATGAATAAACCAATCATACTTACAATTTTTTAAAAAAGAACAATGCTTTAATTTCATTTGTATTTACAGTGTATTAAAAATTGATTTAACAAAATTTTCTTCTAATAACTTAAACTTAGATTTCATCATTAATGTCTTCTTTCCATAAAAGTCATCTTCTGTACCATCTAATGCATTCGATATACAGCACTTTTTGAACCCCCTAATGATGCTTTCTCTAGAAATGGCACCCTATGCCGATTTGATCCATGTCCCCAACAGGCTTACAGAAGGCTTTTTTATTTTGCCTCTTGGGATGAGAGGGTGATCATCTGGTAACAACCAGTCCATATATTCCTTTCTTAGGTTATCTTTGAATGGTTTATTAACCACAACATCTAACACTTGTAGTTGGCATGTCATACCTCCTGGAATGATAAGATCACAGTTAGCATTTTTAACATCTTGTTTAACCTTTTCGGTTAAATGGCCTCTCATGACATCCAAAACAAGCATTCCTCTTTTTTTGAACAAATACCCTGGGTGATTGCACCATACACATTTTATCCAGTCCGACATTAACTCGTTTGTCATCCAGCCATTCTCTTGGCACCTGAAAATCAATCCTGGTGGAAGTTGTTCTTTTGGCATAGTTTTCCTTTCAAGTATAATGTATGGAGGTAATTTTATTCCATCTGTTAGAACACCCAGCATAACTGTTATCCTTAAACTTTTCGTTGCCAGTAGATTTAACCAGTACAGATTTGTCACCCTTATCATGGATTGTCACATTGGTTGGCATATCACAAAATATTGGCATCTCATCAGTGTTGTCTATTTGGCTTAATAAATAAATAAATCATCTGCACAAACCATAACTTGGACTTGCAATTATACAGGGGTACTATCAACACCAACTCTACTCAAAGCCTGAGCACGAAAATTTCATACATTGTTATTTCTACCAATAATAAGCCCTAAATTATGACTCCGCATGATGATGTAATAATGTATGAAATTTCCGCGCTCAGGCTTTGAGTAGAGTGGTGTTGGCACTATAAATGATCCATTCGATTTCAACCTGCTGAATTTTCTAAAGTATGACACACGGATTTAACTGAAACATGAAAAGAACCAAAAACTCACCAGTTTGCATCGTAATACACCAATTGGCAGCACAGGTGCAGTGCTTTTACAAAATGGCGACATAAAACAGGAAAAGAGTTTGTTTGTTGGAATAAAGTACATTCATTATGGCAGTGCAGTCTGCATTCAGTAGAGAGCACAGAAAAGAATCGTTGTGCAAACACAGCGGAATATCTGTAGTGTAAGGATATGGATTTTGTGTGGAAACGTAAAAATGCCGATCGATCCAGTGGTTTCTGAAACTGTGGATATAATGGGGGTGATTTTCATGATCAGAGGGGCACACTCGCAACATTTGTAAAGTGAGGAAAACTTGGCGAGTTTATGGTTCTTTTAACGATTTCATAAAAACCATAAAATTACTCAGTGGATAGAAAAATTACAATTCCCCTGGCAGAAATTACCTTTTTTTTGATTATCCCTAACCAAGAATAAAATTAACTAAGTTTCCTAAAACCTGGAACAATTTATCTTTTTTCAAAACCTTTTTATCATAATCCTGCACGAGGGATAATTATATCTAATATATGGAGTCAGATTAAATCAACGCTTCAAGGATTTTGAACATCGAACCAAGAGGCATATCTCGACCAATGAAATTGGGAGAAAATGCCATCGAGATCCTGTAATTCGGCCTTTTCGGTCATCATTCTCCAAAATAAAATTATTTAAATGTATCAAAATGTTTATACAATACAATCTCAATCAGGTCTAAATGGTACTGGAGTACTGTCAATTAAAAAAATTGCTGGGAAAAAAGCGCAAATATAATTAATCAAGTAAATAATTTACTTCTCACAGATGATACAGCATTGTACTATTACTCGTATAATTGAAAATATATCGTGTATGTAAAATCCCCGATAATCATTAATATCATATAAAAGATGCAAACTCTTTTCTTTCGTAATTCAAATCAAGTTTGGTATAGCCATATCCAGTAAATAGTGGATATTTGCTTAGTGGAATTCTTCAGGCTCTAGTGAATGCTCGTCTCACCAGTTCCAATTGTCTCAACCAATGGCCCTGGCTGGCCTGGTCATTTCAGATTGCGCAGACGACCAGTCTCCTTGAATAATTTTGTCTGTTGGCGCTTTAGTGTGATATTTCCCTCGAAATCGCCATTGTACTGATGCAACAGATTCATATTTCATAAATTTCACGATGCAAGAAGTCTTCTTTTCCCTAGTGCCACATTTGTTGCTTATAAAGCACTATAAAAATATAGACAATTCGTTGTTGCAGGCAACCATTTTGCTTCCTATTTCTTGTTTTGCAGAAGTGTTCAATCTGAAAGTTTGCATTTACTGTAAAACAAGAAGCAATCACCATGAGATAGGAATCAAAACCGGTGCCTACAACAATGGTTGTCCATACTTTCTTTATATAGTGTTTTAGTTGCTTATAGTTTCGCCTGCCCTCTTGTACGGAATTCCACAGATTAGCAATGGGATCTGTTGTAGATACAAGCTGGAGAGATTGTATATCTAATATATGTCTTTTTGCTGTAGCTGTCATAGTTTTTGCACAATCCATTGATAACCCAGAGGGAATTACGAATAACCCTGTATTTTTGTACAATTTATTTACCTCACTTGTTCTTGTAAAATGTGAATAATATCTTCTAAAGCCTGTCTGTAAGCACTAATAATAATGGTAGGATGAATTTGCTGTTGAAGAAAAGGCTCCGCTACTGATAAAATTTCTCCAGCTAAAAAAAAATAAGCAGAAAAAATAAAAATCATTTAAATAAGTTCATATTCATTTTCCTTCTTGCTAATTACATAATTAAATTATTTCATACCAAGTATGATAACTGATGTTGTTCCATCACCAACTTCTTCATCTTGAGTCCTACTTATTTCAATCATCGATTTAGCAGCAGGGTGCTGAACTGTGATCTATGGGAAAGGCATAAAAAAAAAAAAAATTTATAAACAATAATACCGGTAAATTTATTTTATTTTTCTGGTAATTCATTATTATAAATTGTGATGAAGGAAATTGGCATTCCATATTTGGCAGGTTCGCTTTAGCAAACCTCCATCTCTCATACCAATTTATCAATATTTATAAGGAGTTAAATTTAGAATTAGAAAATTATAAAACAACCGGTCCATCTAAGAAGTCCGACTGGTTGCCAATATTCCAGCCCAGTCATCCCAAATTCCGACCAGAAACCATCGTGATGTCCAAAAACTTTCCAATTGTCAACTGGGGCGCCACGGTCGGGAACAAAGCTGCCCTTGTTCTTAGCCGTCTGCTACAATTGAAGCTGTTCAAACATGGCGATGTGTACATTCGATGACACTAAAATTGACTCAAGAACTTCTTCACCTAGCAATAGTATCGTTGCTTAGTACACCATAGACCACTTATTATGAATTCTCTTAATACGAAATTCCATTTAATACAAAATTATCCTCTGCCCTGACCCCATCGATGTAATTTGCATATAAAATTGCCCCAATAATACGAATATTTTTTTATGAATATTGGTTAATGTAAAAAATTTTTGGCAATATTTTCTGTTTAAAACAAGGTTTTTTTTGCAAAAATAAGGTGTCAAAAAATGGGGGTCATCTTATAATTGTTATCTCACATTAGGAAAAAAATTTGGTCTACCTCCCCTCCTCCCTACGGAAGAGCAGCCGTTAAAAACCTGTCCGTTTTAAGCCTAAGTACAAGATCAGCAATTTTCCAGAATAAACATGTAAAATTGAACACATCCTTTAGTTTTAAACAAATATTACAGTTCAAAATTGTTTAATAACGTAAGAAATTACGCAGAAATTAACTTTTTTAAGAACTTCCATTGCTATCCCAGAAGCCTTTGCCAACTATGGCATCGGGCCCTGCAGAACCATGTGATCGGACGAAAACGTGAAGATATCGTATGAATTTCACACTGTGAAACTCTTTAACAAAAGTGACAGATACGGATAATTTTATTTTAAAGTCAAGCAATTTACAGTAATAATTTTTTGACTTGATAAACGATAGATACAGTCGAACCCTGATAACTCAAATCGTCAACGAACCACATAAAATTTTTGACTTTTCAGATTTTGGAGTTAACCAGTAAGTCAAAAATGAGGCTACATGACCACTACAAAGATTACATGATACTCACAATATTTCTATGAATTTGATTAGTCTTAATGAGATCCATATACAAATACAGTAAGGACCCAGTAAAATACGGTCCGTTCCAACAAGAAATAAATTCCAATGCTGTTTTGGCATGGTGTCCAAATTCTACTTAAAATCTCTTTGGGTCAGTGTTAAAATTCTACGGTCCGTTTGTAAAAATCTTTGAAAGGCGTCTCTCAGCGATTTTTGCCCATTTATTTTTCATCTGATGACATTTATGATACATGTATAAATGTTTTATATTTGAAACAGAGAATTCGCTTTTTTCTCGAATTTCCGTTACTTTTACATTGACAAATGCAATGAGACAGTGAAGTTTCGAAATCAAAATGGTGACGGCCAATCAGAAGTGTATGACTGCTTTTAAAAACTCATTTGCGATCATTCATACAAAGAACTTTATGGTCAATATGAACAGTTCCTCTAAAAATGAACGCAAAATCATCATCAATTACTACGTCTAAATATTCTCCCATTGAACAATCGCAATCAACAAGTTCGATTCGCAATTTTGTGTTCACGCTAAGTTTTGATTTTCATAATGTGTGCCAGCGACTGCGAAAACTACCTGCATTGTTTTCTTTGTCATGTGGACGTAAAAATGACATGAAATAAAGTTTCAACAGGCAAAGCTTGTTTTTTTAAGACGGGTTTTGCTTAAATTTAGGAATACGTATTCACTAAAACCAAAATTACTTTGAGTTATCCGGGATTTATTAAAAGATTTGTTGGAGTTAATGAGTGTATTTTCTATTGAATTAAATGCTCTGGGGGATGGGACTTAGAATATCGTTCGAGTTAACCGGGAATTTGAGCTATGTTTAATCAATGTTACGGGTCGTAGCTTTTATCAGCAAACGTCCTAATTGTTAAACAGTAAAACATCAAATTTTTGTAATTTCTAAGTCCATGTATTATTTGGAAATAATAAATGTCCCAGCATATTTAAGTGTTCTTTCATTACAATACATTAACATAAGCAGTTATTCAATATCAATAGCTAATTATTTCAAAAGGGTTTAAGAAAATCAAAATGAAACATCGATGGTGCAAAAGCATTGAAAATTCGATACTTTTTGAACATCTATACTTTGGCTAAGCAAATAATTAATTATTGTTAAGATTAAACAAAACATGATAACGAATTATTTTGTCCAGAACACAGAATAACAATAAAAGATAAATTCCCTTTCCTAATTTGTTGATGGTAATAAATTCATTTTACATGACCAAGTTGTCCCATAATATAATGACGATCAGACCAGACCAAACCGAGAAAGGGGTCAAATTCAGTCGGACTTCTTAGATACACCCTAAAGATGAATTTGATTTCATGAAAAAAAAAAACAAAGTGATCATTAAATAATACATCTTAAACAAAGTGATTTCATTTTAACCCTGTCACTGCATAATTAAATTTCATTTTCATTTCTGATATGATGGAATTATCCAATTTCAGCAGCATAACAAGTAGTTTTTTTTAAAGCTTGTGGGTTGCTTCGTGTTTAGCCAAATCAAACTTGAGGTAGGACGTTATCACCAATACTTAATTATCAAATTCATTACTCAAATTACTTTTAAAAGCATTTCATTACTTTAAAATGAAAATTGTTTGAAATTTATTTAATAGGAACAGTGATGAACCAATATAAATAAAATTTCAATTATTTTTGCACAGTCTGACACTCTTTATTATAAGATGGCAAAAACTGCCAATTAATAAAAAGCTCTAATCTGTGCGTCCCTTATTAGCATATTCCTCCATGGAAGCATTTTTGTATTAAAAAAAAAAATAAATAAAAATAAAAAATGCACTTACTTCTCTCAGAATAGCATTTCCATCATTAGTCATAACGATTCCACCCATTGGGTCCATCAACATCTTTCATAATTATATAAAAAAAAAAAAAAAAAAAGAAAAAGAAAACAAATTATTTTAAAATAACATCAACAAAATTATAAATTGTCTAGGCCACTTAAATAAATTCTAACTTTCCATCATGCGTGTGAAAATTTTTCAGAGAAAATATCTGAAAAAGAAGCTACATATCGTATTTTCAAGATTTGAAGCCAGGTGTTATGTTGTTTTTTTTTGTTTTTTTTGTGAGATCAGGATTTAAGGCCTTGTCTTAAGTCATAGTATTCCTTAAAGACTGTATTTATTGATTAAATTATAAAGGCCATAAAAAGAACCCAATAGTTGCATTGTGGTCTATTTTGCTGTAAATGAAAGTACTAAAGGGGTCTAAGAGTAGCAAAATTGGTAGCAATATAAATTTCATCATCAGGGTAGGGGAACGACTACAACCAAGTCAGTCCCCACCACTGAATTTATGGTACACGCCCAACAATCAAGAGAGAACTGGTTCATGCTGATTGGTGGTTTACAGAGAGGCTTCGTTATGGGTCCGAATGGGCGCTTCTTTATAAGGTGGTCCGAAAAAGCCGATTTACCGTCGCGATTGATCCAGAATCTTCGAAGTTTGCCTATCAGTCTTTAAAGGACCTCTTCATCAATCCGACATAAAGCATCCACATTCAGGGCATGTCAGTTTGTAAACTCCGCATGCGGAGAAGGTGTCGTCCGGATTTTGTTGCTGTCTAGTTGGGTTTAATGCATATTTGCACTTATTCATCATCCTGAAGGCTATATTAATTCCTCTGTTTCGGAAGATGTTCGAAATCCTTGATATCTTCAGACTCTCCGCTTAAAAGAGCCTTTAACTGTAAGAGCCATTCAATTCATTTCTTAAACTTCCTCGCTCTGCATTTTTCTCATTTGTTAGTCATGTAACCTCTCTGAATGAATCGGAATAGAATACAGTAATTTTAAGAAAATATTTGGTGTATGAAAAAAAGAAAGTATATTACATCTACACAATAAAGGAATGTAAGAAAGGAACAGACGCCTGGTCTCAAATTATGGAAGGTATCGGACAAGAAAATAAATTAATTAATAGCTCTGTAATTAAAATTGCTCTTCATTTGATAAGAGTACGTTTTCAACAGCTCCAGTTATTTATCCTAATGTTTATTAATCTTTATATCAAGTCTTACCTTTAACATAGCCCGTGGGCCCAAACATGTCCGTATTACATCGGCAATAGTCTGAAAATAAAATTTTAAGAAATCCTAATTAGCAAGGGAAGGGGGAAAAAAAATAATTTTTTTTTCATAAACATTTCTTTTAATAAGCAGTTAGCAGTGAAGGTGATTCTTTATATTTGCTTCCAAAACTTTAAATTTTTCTTAAAGTTGAAGTGTTGAGTGGGTTGGTAAAAAAGAAAGGCAAACTTTTAATAAAACATCAGCGCTAAATAATTTCCTGTACAATCCACGTGCAAATAAAATTTCATTGCGTGTCATAGGTTTGTCATCCTGAGCCTATAGGTCACAGATATTACACTGCTGAGTGGTAGGAATGGGAAGAAGGATGCTCCTAGTCTATGGTTCCATCACAAATCATGGAATATTTCCTTTTGTTTTCCTTTATTGTAGGACGAACAATAACAAGAATGGATATATTCTTTAAGGGAAATAATCCAATCTTGTTTTGAGTTATTCACGCGTTCCAGTTTCTGGGTGATGCAACGTTTTAATGACAATACCCGCAATGAATAGTCTTGTTTTCCTATCACATGAATGGATACGTAAAAATTTAAAGGATCTTCTTCTCCATTGCTTTCTTCATCCAAAATGGTTTCTATAGCGTTCTCTTTCAGTATACTTCTCAGTTATTCCACAATCTAAAACAACAGGATTGTCAGTTGATATTTTGTTTCACTCATTCATTCTTCTTCACATCCAGAACCACCCAGAATTTCATTTAATATCACATTAAGTTCTGTCTCACTATCTGCTTAAATTATTTTCTGGGACTTGGATTCATGAAGCAGGTGCCTTTTTCAAGCAGATGCATTTCTTTAAATTTATTTTTTTTACAAATTACACATCTGCCATCATGTAACGAAATAAAATCCCGTCCTTACCATCATATGCTATTAAAAATTTTCAAAGAACTTATCTCTTGTAAAGACTATTCAAATAAATTTTGCCCCGCACTCCATTCAAACCATGGATCGCATGTGCATAAGCCAGCACATAAAAATTTCCCTTTCCCATCAAAGGTACAACGTGTTGTCCATTTAGAAATCAAATCAAAGGCTTCAAAATACACTTCGATGTCGCCAACAATTTGGATATACAGGGTGCTTCTAAACACCAGTACCAGGTTTTTTTCTTGAAAGTTTGACGTCCTAGAGCTTTGAGGATAAAATTTACATGACTAAAGACTATCCCATTTTTCCGGAAACTGGCAAATCTGAAATCCACCCAAAAACTATAAACGGAAATATAGGTCCAGTAGGGTGTCGTTGGACAGGTCTTGGAAAAAGAAACAACTTTTTCCCAATCGTACACGTCAATCCAAAATGCTTTTTCACCAGCTTGCGATTTGCGTGAGCACACTGATTTGGTGCAGCCCAATTACAACACGGTGAGTATGATCAGAAGGAGAGCGCATGGTGAGATCTGCTGATGTTCTGGCTGCCATTCGACAGGATCTGAAAGTCTCCAAGAGACAGCTTTCACATGACTTGGGAATAAGCCATACGACTGCGTAGTGGATACTCAACAGCAATGACTTCCATCTCTTCTGACTTCATGGGTGATTACCAGAGGAGACTGGATTTTTGTCAGTAATTTAGAAATCTGCCACAAAGTATCCATTTATTGGGGTTGTGGATGGATGGAAGCCACATTTAAAAGCAACTGGGAGGTAAGCATTCACATTAATAGACCGAGTAATATCCTCGATGACTCAGTGAGGTAGACGACCAACACTTGTGGAATGTGAATATGTAGGGTGGCATTATCGGGAGCCATATTTATTCAAAGGTAACGTGGACGAGATAGTTTGTGGAAAACGTGCCGTCTGAACTTCTCAAAAATCTGCCCTTAGCAATGAGAGTTGGCACGTGCTTTCAGCAAGATGGCTGCCCCTACAGTACTTGCAAATTGCACAAGAAGTCATCGACCGCATCTTCTTTCCTGTTACGGATTGGTGTGGCTAGACTGAAGCAACTCCCTCGGTCTCCAGAACACTCCCCTCAATTTTTCTGTGGGAAACTGCCGACAACGAGGGAAGATATGCGGGATCGAATGAGAAGGTCCTCTCGGCCTGTTATGACACGGGAAGGAGAATGTGCAAATAATAGCAGGGTGGCAGTTTGAGCATTCAATGCAATGAAATCTGCAATTACCCTAAAAATGTTTTTATTGTTTATTTCCTTAAGGCATCCTATTGGGAAAAAACGTTTCCTATAAAAGTCGTTTCTTTTTCCAAGACCTATCCAACAACACCCTATTCATCAATAGGGTGAAAATAGGATAGCCGCAGTTTCTTTACATAGTCTGTATATCAAGTGCATTCGGAGAATTCTGTGTGAATTCAAAGTTAATAAGTTGTCCAGTGTTTTTATTTTTAAGAAATCACTTTCACTTTCTTGCGCATCCAAGATGAAAAAAACTTTTTTTTAGCATACTTTTGTCAAGTGGGAAAAATGAAAGGAAATGAATGAAAAACGTGGATTTTTGTTGCAATCCCAAATACTACGAATTCTCTGGTGGTGGTTTCTCGAACGACAAAGTGGAAAAAGTGGTTGTTCTCCGAACGCACTCACTTTCTACTATAAGAGAAAATCTGGGCGTGGCCCGGGGTTTCTTTTATTATACTGAATATTAGGGCTGCTTTATTATTTGTTGGCTTGAAAAAACTCGTTGGGCGGGTTGGGCAAATTTTGAAAACTGGTTCATGTTGACTGTTTACTTAGGAAGTCACGCATTTGATGTGTTGTAATCAGAGCTACAAAGGGGCAATCTATGGTCTGTACAACAAAAGAAAAGAAGGACGTGGTACAGGAAATGCACAATTACCGTAATTTTCGGCAGTAGCGCCGCGGCGTCTCTGTTATTAAAAGTGAAAATTTTGGCGTGTGCGGCATATCAGCCACCGCGGCGTTACTGTCCGAGATTTTACAAAAATTATAAAAAAAAATAAAATAAAAAAAAATCTATCCACGATTTTAGGCCTACTTCATATCGTAGAGAGAATTGGAGCCAGAAACTGTGGACAAAAGACTAACAAGGACTCAAGGAAACTACTAATCCACAACAAAAGTTTATTCATACGAATGCGCATTTCGGCAGCCAAGCTGCCTTCGTCAGCGTATCCAAGACTTGATCAGGACGGAGAATTCTGTTCAGATGAAGTATGAGAATTACAGAGACATATATATAGTAAAAAATGAACTAGTTACAATCCAATCAAAAGGCAAAAACTTTACAAAATAAAAATAATAATAATAATAATGCAACAAAATAATACGATATTTTTCGTTGAATCTATTTTTTGCCTTTTGATTGGATTGTGCAGCAATGTAAGAGCCATCGTGCAGCAGCAAGGCCTAACAGCAATCGTGCAGGCAGGACTCGACGAAAAATGTATTCGGCGCTGGAGGAAATGTATGCAGATATACATTATATGTAAGAAATTAAAAATTTTTCCCCGCCGTATCAGCCGCCGCGGCATTACTGCCGAAAATTACGGTAGTCAATCATAAGCGCTTAAACAAGGTGCACATCTTGTCTAAGCGCTTCTGATTGGCTAATAAGATTGAAAGTTCAAACTATGGAACATGTGAAATTTGGAATTTGGGCTTCTTGTGAGAGTTGTTACAAATTTCAGCCATCTGAAAAGTTCTTACAAAGATTTACAAATGATATGTTCTATTTTAAATTACTATAAATACCAAACAAATTAGTCATTCTTAATTTTTTTATTTTTCTGTATTAAAAGAGTGGATTCTTTTTGTTTTAATTAATCAGTAAGATAAGACTCGCCCCTCCCTAGCTTTGATTCTTCCTCACTTGCTTACTGGATACAGAATCAACTTCAATGTCACGCATTGTAATGTTAATTTTCCGAGCCACTTTTTCTTACATTCCACATTTTCCAAACACACCTATTCATATTTTGCCTGACACTGCTGCCATCTTTAGCGGCATTTGTTAAGAACACGTCACGAGATAAGTTGGGCTCTTTTTGGGCTAGATATTGATGGTAATTGGGCGGGATAATGAATTCTACACCTACTGAGTACACATCTCCCTCAAAGATCTAGGACGTCGAATCCCCAAGATAAAAAGCCTGGTACAGTTGGTTAGTATCATAATAACCATGAACATTAACAAATTATTAGTGAAACAATATTTAAGCCACCCAGAATTCACTTTCATTGGAATGATGGCAAGAAAATCACTGGAAGCATTACTTTCAACACATGCCTTAATGAATTATTGTCATCCAAAAGAAGGTTAATATTGGGTTATTTGGAATTTTTTTCTTTTATTTATGCATATTTGGTGTTCATGTACGCATAAATAGGATGTTATATCATCATCATCATCATCATCATCATAATTTACCTTTTCTATAAAATAAATCGAGGCCTTACATTGAAATGGGAAACTTTGAATTGGAAGAAATAATAGCGTTTTCCTTCTGTATGTACTGTAAGGTCTCAATTTATTTTAAGGGCAATGCAATGGACCATCGCTTCAAACATTATAAGTGTTCTAATACATAGTGGATGCCACACGTTATTTATCATAAGCGGGAGGAAAATTAGACGATCGGTTTAGATGGCAAATCTACAAGTTCCGATTTCTCATTCAAAATTGGCGATGTACACTGTTAGCTGAAAATCAATGGATTAATTTTTAAATGTCAAGTAAAATTAGAAATCTAGGTTTCTTTTTTATTTCACAATTTTTTTAACGGGAATTCATTGTTATAAAAAAATAAAAGTATCTAAATTTTAATTAACAATGGAAGATTTAAATCAGATGTTCGTTTAGATTGTTCTAGATGGAGTCACGGCACTTCTCCGTCCATGTGTTGTTCTAGGCTTACCTTAGCAGCACTAACATTGTCAGCCTGTACTTTGCGTCCACTTTCTCTTTTAGTCGATTGACCTGTAAATAACGAGCGCTTATCATACTGATCTTCTTCGTATGAAAAACTTTTACTTTATTAAAGTTACTCACTTAAAACTAAGATAGGAGCCTGTCCGCCAAACATGATGATAATGACTTACAGAAAACGAGCTAGGAAACCACCATAAAAGGTTGGGAACTTACGGAACCCTCGTGGCGAGAAACGGAATTATCGCTTTGCACAAGCGTCGTTCTCTCGCCCAATCGGATTAATTTTGTTATTTTTCGATTAATAAAAATATCGATTATATCATTAAACAATATGCATTAGCTTTAATTTTTCTAGTATTTTATCAATATATATTAATTTATAAATAAATATTTATATTAATTCTCATGGGAAATTTAGCTCTAAATTATTTTTAGCATTTCCTTTAGTTTCGGTTTCGTTTTCATGTTTCGATTTATTTTGTTTTCTCCCAACTCTTTAGCGCTTCAGTCTTCCCATTAATCACTTCAAGACATATTCGCATCTGTTAAGCCCGTCTATTTTGTTCAGCGTTTCCCCCCGGCTTTTCTAATGTTTATTAAACGGCATCTTATAATACCCTACTTTATTTTAATAAGAAGTTTGGCCACTTGTTACTTAGCAAATGACGTTTTAGTCGTATGACATCATCGAAAGCCAGCATCTCCATTGATTGCGCCCTTGCCCTCCCATTTTCATGGATACTAATAGACCTAACCTCGTTGAAAATGAAGGGTGCATCTGCAATGCCATGCTGCATCCCAGAAATCGTAAGGAAGGTCACCATGGTAAACTTATATTATTTCGAATAGGCGTAAAATGATTTACGTTCCCTTCCAAATGTACATGATCACCTAATGAGATAATAGAAAGCACGATTTGGATGCGGTAATTAGACTAGACGCGGTGTGCTGTCGGTGCACACGGGCTTAACTCGGAGGAGTCACCATGGAAGAGCAGGGTGAGCATTATGTATTTAATTGATGTTATTTCGAAAATTTTAAGTATATATAGCCTTTGATCTTGTTTCCTTAACATTTTACCCGTTATCGCTTCCAATTTTCCTTTGTTCGGATTTTTTTATTTCGGCTACCTTACCTATCGATCAATGTTGAGCATCATTTCTTTGCACGTGGAAAAATTTTCATCTTGGTCATGAATGTACATTCATTTCATTTTATATTTTTTTTTAATATTATTAATTATTTTATTAATGTTTTGAAATATCGATTTTGTGTTAAGATTAATGTTCTTATATTTTCATATAAATATATATATTTTTTCTTATTTGAGTTCTTTCCATTAGTTTAATTAATTCGCACCTTTTTGATGTACAGAAATGAGCTCATCATAAAAATGGTTTTGTTTAGATAGACGATCATCGATATAGGCGAATTTTTTTTTTAATTTTAATTTTATTATTATAACCAGATCTGTGTACATATAATCATCTATCTCGTTAAATATCACGTTTAAATATAAATTTTTATTAAATTTTTCCCATTCAAACTCACGATTTACCTACCATCAGTCAGTTGTATAAGCTTTAACGTTCACTTTTATAAAATTAGAAATAAGACATCTTACGCATGTTTTATTATGTTGCCCATTTAAAGAGTTTAAGTGAATTACTTAAAGCCGAGAAAGACTTTTGGAATGAACCCATTTTTTCCTTAAAGAAAATAAACATGACACATTCATTTAGCACTTGTTCATTATTTACCCGCGACAAACCAATATTCCTTTAGAATTCAAAACGCCCAATTCTTAACAAGAAAAAGTAAACATCATTGATCAAAATTAGCAAACCTGGAGACTGGCATTCAATGCAAATGCCAGCAATTGTTATCTTAGAAAGTTACAGGAAACTTTGTAATCTAAATCTAATTTTTTTCTTTTTCTCCTATATTATTTACTTTAAAAAAGTACGAGTCTCAAAAATTTAACCAATTTTTGAAATTATTTATAGATACTTTGCATTATTATCCTTTGAATCATTTATCTCGTGATAAGCTTTCAGCTTTCGAGACGTGTTTTTTGACGATCAGATGACAGTTTCATCGCTTTTTGTTTCTGTTTATTATTTTTTGTATGGTAATTATTATTGCTAATGAAAGTCACGATTAAACAGATGAACACATTTGGTATGTATTATGATTACAAGGGGACTTCCTATGAGAAATCTCATAATGTGTTTGGTCAACTGAATCATAAAGAGGTCAGATCAATTGTTATGTTTTCCTGGGAAAAAAATAATTGTTTCTTCGAAATGGATAGTTTTCTTATTTTTTTTTTTTTTTCAAATGCTTCAGTAAATCAAAAATTTCTTTCCTCCTCTATTTTTTTTTTTTAATATTATTAATGTCGATTTTTTTTTATGTAACTCAACTTAATGCGTAAAACATAACGGTTTTATAAGAATAAAAATAATTTTAAAATACCCCATGTAAAAGAAAAAAAGCATTGTATTATTTTTTTAAATTTATTATTGACAAGTACACATCATTATTCTACAAAAATTGAGAAATTTATCATAACTTTATGCAAATTTGTGTTTTCCATAATGCTTATATAGAGTATTTGAAGATAATCTGGTTTACGGTAAATGTTTGAAATTATAATTAATAACAGTAGAAACAAATTTATTAAGGAAAAATTTCATATAAAGAACATTAACTTTACGAGTGTACATGTTTTTAAATATTTTAACATTACTTCTGTTATTTTCATAAACAACAATTGAGTTTCACGAGCATCGTTCATAAAGCTCTAATCAAAAATTATTGCGCTACGAGAAATTAAAAAAAGCATGCAAACTTAGGTACCTCTAATTTGCAGGACCGAAGATAATATTTAATTAACCGTATTATTAATCATTGAGCACATGGCAGTGTTGATCTTTAAGTGGTGAACTTGGCAAAAGGCAAGGGAGCCCCCTGTCTGGTGGGGTTCTTCACTAGATTTGGATTAGCTGAAAACAACCAAATTAGCTTGGATGTCAGGACTTTATGCAAACTATTAGTCAGCCTAATAATGTAGCCAACTGCTTTTCTGGTGGTAAAGTACATTTTTAAATATTATTTGATTTAGATCATAGAACTGACTCTAGCATCTCACACTTGCTTTTAAATGCTCATCATATCATTCAGTAAATAAAAAAAAAAATTTGGCAAATTATTTCCTCCAACTGGAGCTAGGCAAAATGCTGATTTAGGCTGTAGGGGAGGGCGAAAGTGTTACAAGGTTAAAAAGTTATTCTTGGAAGAAAGTTGGGTTTTAAATATTTGATTTGAAAATGGTAATATATTTTAATTATGCACGGGTTATGTTATAAGATATGTAATTAAAATAACAATTCCTTCAGGATTTTATGTGATTGCATTCATGTTAACAGCTTATTTTGTGGCAGTTTTTGCTCGATTTTCAATGTATTGTCAATGCTATGGAATAAAAATCGAGCTGAAATCGAATGCAAAGCAAGGAGAGTTTTGTCATGAATACTGTTATCTGATTTTGAGGTTTTATATAATCTATTGTTTTGAAAAACAAAAATAAAATGGGATTAGCAAAGAATAAAATTTTGCAATTTTTTTTTTTTTCCTTTAATGCCAAAGAAACATTCAAAATCATGTAGTCGATAATATTTAGATTGTCGTTCATTACGAGTAAGTACAAATAATTTTTACTTGATCAAATTGAAATGGAAAGGTCTTTTCAAATGAATATAATATTTGATAATACGAAGAAACTAACCTGGAGACTAGTTAGTTGTCTATAATGAAGCTGACTGTATTATGTAATCTTATGTAAAGAGCTGCTCATTTCCTTCCCGAGTCATTTATAGAGCTTGTCTTTCAAGCGGAAATCAAATTCAGTAATCCTTCATCAACTTTAGCAGTTCTGTAGAGATCAAGATTCCATGCAAAGGAGTGTTTTTTGGGAAAATAGTGACTATTAAATAGTATATAAAAATCACACTCATTTTTACAGGACATTACAAATATGACAGAACAAGATAAACTAGCATATTCATGTTAAAAATATGTGCTCTCTTTATTTTTACATACATGTGGCATTTTCTTAGCTTGAGCATTGGTAGTAGTTCTTTCAAGAGTCTCCCACCCCATCACTGCTTAAAATTCACATAACTGGCAATTGCACAATATTAAATGTCATCTGCATTCAGTTTGCCTGCTCATTCACAAAAAGAATTTTTTAGTGACAATTTCACTCTCCTCGTCTTTCCTATTGAAGGATTGATTAGCGGTTTCTTTGAGAGTCTCATCTTTTAATTCTTCCAGTCTCTGGTGTTGAGATCCCCTCATTATGAAAATAAACGTTTGTGCATACATTTTATGAAATAATAAAATATGCAGTTCAAAATAAAAGTTCTTCAGACATTTGAATTTGTTGAATTTTTTCTCTCAGGTACTCTGCGTTTTAAATCATATAGATGCAAATCGTTTGATTGGTAAACATGAAGTAAGGGTAGAGTTTTACTGAATGCTATAAACACCTTAAACCATCTTAATTACGGGGCACATCAAATTGTATTTCTCCATGCCTGCGGATACCTATGTTATTTCATCTGATTTAAATATATGCTTTGCTAACTCATCCGAATACAGTAAAACAGTTGTACGAGAAATTTACACGAATTGGTAGCTGTTCTAAACTGTCACATACAAACCTTACAGCCATATTCACAACAAAGGATTAACACTCAAATCAGCTTTGAGTGATAGTTTTCATATTCACCATGACAAAATTCTCAGATAAATATCACATTTTAGTGACCGTTTGATTCGAACTTAGAGAACTCGGAGAATTAATGCATGCGCAGATAGTTGAAATTAATCAAAACAAGATGGACAACTTTACCGACACTTATGACGATTTAGTATTTCTTCAAGAAACTGATTTGTTTAGGAAGAATCGACCTCGAAAAATATTTTCAGTTAGAAAGGATGGCATACACTAACTTGTTTAAATTTTTATTGTTGTTGTTTTTTTAAATATCAAATTATCATTTATTAAGTTTAATTTGGTAAATTCTAAGCAGTATAATCACTCAAATAAAATATACACAATACTATGAATTGTTGTTTTTATTAAAGGAATTATTGTATTGTATTGTCAAGGAATTTATTTTATTGCTTGATGAGCAGTTCATAGGCTACAATAATCAGGAGTAAATGAAAATGTGATCTTGCAATAATGGAATGCTCCTTCCATTGTTGTAAGGCCATTGCAGTTACATAGGTACAGATTTGAAATTCGAAAGCAAAAAAATATTCGTACGTCGTCATCGCATCATAACCAATCAGATTGGGTCTTGCCAAGAATCATGAATTAATCCGAGAATCACTCAATCTGTGATTGGTGAATACGAAATGTAATACGAACAAAGTAATCCTGAATCATGGATTTTGTGATCCTAGTTTTAATCCTCGGTTGGTGAATACGGCTGTTAGAATTCACAAGCTTCTATTTCGCAGATCTGCCTATTTGTGATTTAGTCATTAATAAGTAAAGAGGAAAGCATTTTGGAGTTTTGCAGCCTACTGCAAGACACTTGAAATTTTAAAGAAAGTTAAAAATAATGATTTATCCATAAAATGTGTTACCATTTTTTCACTTGCTTTCATAAATAAACACATAAATTCATTAAGAACATGTACGAACTAAGAGCTAGGCCAAACCAAAAAGTAAATGCTGAGTACCCTTGCCTCCCCTTCAATCTCTCCATCCCTGAGATATTATGACTTTATTAATTAATCTATTTACTGTATTGATAAGGATTGTGGTTGGTCAACAGAATTAGGAGTTAAGGATTGGGTGGGGAGGGGGTGAGCAGGAATTATTCGTAGAATTTCGTCTTCACGAGGTCTTTGCCATGAATGATAAGGGAGGCAACGGTACTCAGCGTATTAGTAATTTCAGGGACTTTCTAAATAGAAATAACATAAACCAGTTCTTTCCCTTATCCTTTGAATGGTAATTGCATAGAACAATGGTTCCCAACTTATTTTTTAATCGCAACCTTCGTTTTTAAAGATTAAGTATCTTGCAACCCCCCCCCCCCCCCTCAGATTTGAATAAAAAAGGCATTTTAACAGAGTGGTCTCATGATGTTTAAAAATCTTTGGTATAAATTTCTTATAAAAATAAATGTAAATTAATTGGCAACCCACAAAAAAATCTTGCAGACCAAAAAACTGCATTAACTCAAGAATGATTGAAGATATATAAAAAGTAGCAATCCTATTGTGTTTATTAGGAAGTTCCATGTGCATTTCATATATCACACAGTGCCTGTCTCATTTGAAAATTTGGAATTTATCCAAGATGGCAGCCATCTTGGTCACATCACCAATAGTATCCCCAATCGAAATCATTAGCTCCACCCATGGTGTTTAGGTTTTATTTAGGTGGATCCAGACGTTTGGCCTGCCCTGCCCTGCAGTTTCAAAATTCATTAAACCAAATGTATCTGGTCATTGTATCTTTACATTTTGTGACATTCGTTTCAATTATCCAATTTACAGTGATTACATTTGAATTACAAAATTGTTAATATCTTTGTCTATAGAAAAAGATTTTGTTTGTTAATTGCCTTGGCATAGTCCTTTTTTCAGTAGAAATGATCACAGTTATACAAGATGTTCTTGATTCTGTAGAATTTAGACTTTTTTCATCTTGAGATAGTACTCTGAGATAGCAAAGCATTAGAAATACCTAATGGAAAATTAATGTCCTCTTTAATATTTTTTGTAGGTAAGAGGTCTTTATTTTTCTATTATGTTAATTGTTCACAGTACCATCTTTCCTTAGAGATACCTTCCTAATGTGAATTCCTCCTCTTGCTTGAGTAGTGTAACCAAGCCTGTTGAACCATTGTTGACCACTCTACCTTACAGACCAATGGATTTTTCGCTCACTAGCATAAAATAGCAGTCCACGAGGATATGCCACTCCCCACAAATTCTGCTTACTTGGAGTAAATGTTGGCATTCCATTGGGTTTAAATCTTGGGCCATTCCTAGGTAATTGTACCACACATCACTTTCAAGATGCTCAATTGCTTTGAAAGTTGCAAGTAATCAATCAGCATATTCTAATAGCACACAACAATTGGTGATCTCTTCAGACATGCAAATATGTACCACACAAAGACTATCCAAACTATCACAGGCAAAATTTCCTTGAACAGTGCCAAGAAAAGATTGCCTTAGTCTCATGCTGTCTAAACTGCACATTTGTTATACTATCAGTTCAGTACAACTAAAAATAGGTTTCTTCAAATCATATGATTTGACACCACTCTGCAGTTGTCCACATTTTATGCTCTTGGCATCAAGGTAATCACGGTGTCGGATAAGAAAAAGTATACAATTAGGATATCAATTCCTGTATAGGATATTCAGTGCGTACAGCACTCTTCAGTCATTATAGCATTGAAGTCAGAGGCTGTAATTGCTTTAGCCTTCATTGGTCTGTACGATTGTGAAAAGTCTGCAGCAGTCCTGACCATGAGTGACATCTGGATGGCTGCCAATTGCTGGCTGTCACTAATAAAGAAGGTGCTCAACAAGTCCCTCAAAAGTTACACAAATTTGAGTTCATGTTTGGACAGAGTGTCAAGCACCTTCTTGAATAGTCCTATAATTGCTTTTATAAAAGTTAGTAAAAAAAAAAAGTATAATTTATGTTGGATGAAAATTGTTTTTATTTTGAATTTTGTTTACATAAATAAAGTGTATTTTTATGTTGTCAAATAAAAGGAGCTTCCCTGCAATACCAGTTATTAATTTAAAGGACCTATGTGAGCAATACAGATGGCAATTTATTTCTTTCAATTTGAAGTAATAAAGCATTGCTTTTTTCAGTGGTGTAGATCATTAAATGATGCTCTATAACTTGGCAGTTGGAAGCAGGTCTCTATTTTCAAACGTTAGGGATGAAATGACATTGCGTAAAGGGGACGGAACATCCATAATAAAGACTAATTTCAAAAAGTTTGAAACTCCTAACTAATTACTCTTTGAATAAAATGAATGGAAAGGCATATAGGGTATAGGAATCCGTTTCCACTCATTTTAAATACAAATTAGTCGCATTTAAATAAAAATAAAATGATGTATGCTCCATTGGAAGTGACAACTTTCTCCCATCTTTCAGGCAGTAAACGGATTCCTCGAAGAATGGAATTGGGATCCATTCATTAAGCCATTTTTCAATACGTTCATGAGAAGTCAACCGCTTTCCAGAAAGGGCTGACTGCATGGACCAAAATAAGTGGAAATCCCAAGGAACAAGATTTCGTGAATACAGCAGGTGGAGTTATAGTTCCCAATTCATTCTGCTTAAGTATTTTTGGATTGGTTTTGCAACATGTTGTGTGGCAACGTTGGGTCTAGTATTATTGTTGTCGTTTTGTGCCTTATATCCCATTCCCAGTGATGGTTTCGGACATTTTTAGTACCTCATAATAAATAACGCTCTTCTGATCCTAACAAATAACATAATGTTCGAACCATGGATATTCCATTTTGAAGTTGATGGACCTGGTTCACGTCATAATCACCGCTTTGAAATCACCTTAAATATCAACAAGCTTTGGGTGTGTTTCAGCAGCACTCTTCTTCAGAATACAGTAATGGAGTAACACTTCCCACAAATGCTGTTTTGTTGGGCAAATATTGCCATGTTTTTTCGACGCGCAAAAAAAAAATAATGTTTACGCTTCAAATGAATGTGTACTACTGTGATTGATAGCTCATAAATAAACCTTCAAAACACAGTACAGCCGTTCCATCAAACACGAAATTAGTACCGCTAGAATATCTTTCTGAAAAGAGCGAAAACTTATTCCCATATCCAATATGTCCTTTCCTAGTGCATCTTCTTAATTGTATTTGTTTCTGAGCATGTGCTTACATTTTTAGAAAATGAAATTATAAATAAATCAAATTTGAGATAACTTAATTTGTTCTTTAATTTTACTGTTTTCTTCGGGGTAATTCTTTTGGAACTAACTTTTATGTTTTGTATATCTCTTTTACTATCAGCATTACACAAAAATCCTTCCAAGAGGGTTATGAAAGAAGATAGAGATGAACAGTTGTTGGAATTTAAAAAGCTTTTATTGGCTAGGTAAAATGGAGGGGGGGGGGGGCAAAACACCTACGTGTTGCTAGCACAGCATTTTTTTGTTGGCTGTTTATTCATTCTGTATATGCATAAAATTCAGGAAAGATTTCCAAGCTGCTTGCGATATATTTTTCCTTATTTCATATTTTATTTTGAAGATGTTGAAGTCCATTCATTCTAGTTCCACATAGAATTTTTCATTCCCTGCAATGATTTCTTACGCATTTGGCATAACACTCAAGATTCATTTCTGCATATTAAAGAGGGCAGCAGTGAACTTGAAAACATTGTTGTTTTTTACATTTGATAGGTTCTCGTTCCTTGCATGTGTTCCCAAGATAACACTTAACAGTGCTCAATTTACTGGTAATGTTAGTATCAGTAATGTCATCTCTTTATAACATACTACGTGTATTTCCTAAAAATGTATAACTTATTCATATATGTCAGATGAACTCTTATCTGTTTTTATATATGGCATCTTATTCTTCATATTGATTTTCATCTGTTGCTTTTCACATATACCATTCAACCTTGATGCAAACATATGTAGAATGAGGGTGTAATCTGCTTCTTATATTTTTTATGAAGATTCAAATATAGTGCTAAACTGTTTATGTAATAGATGATAAAACACTTATCTATTGAAGTTACTCTTTAAATTTATTAAACATTTATGGTTGTATCTTAATTATTATTTGATAATTGAGATTTATCTATGGGAAAAAAATCTCATTATTAGCTGAATTTTTTTTTCTTGGCAGGAAGATGTTTATGTTTCCCATTTATTCCAGCTTTCTTATTTTTTCAACACTGTTTCATTTTATTTAAATTAATTTTCATTTTAAAGATCATTAATCTTACTGAATAAAATCTAATTTATTTATTGTTTAAAATGATTTATTTGATAAAGAAATCTAGATGAAGGATACATGTAGCCTATTTATTATTATAAGCACTTGTAGACTCCTCCCTTCATCCGTTCTTGATAACTTTTTTGGGCAACCACCTACTAAGAGGGATGTCGTATGTACTTTTCCCCCCAAATAAAAAATAAAAATATCGAAATCGACTTAAAAACTCGTGATTGGAGAATGTATGTTGAAATTTTTGGTAAAAAAAATAAAATTTTCATCTTTATGTATGTGACCACTTTTGCAGCTAATTCCTCTGAAACGGCAAAAAGCAGAACCAAATGAAATTAATACCGTGTTAGAGGTACTTAAACTGTGCCTTCATGTATTTTTTTTATGACAATTGATTAAGTCCTTTTTAGAGATACACTATTAATTATTTTCTGAAAATGAAAAAAATGGCTGTAGTGTTCATACAAGAGAAGCAAACTCAATAAAGTTGGCATGAACAAACTCCTCACATTAACACGAACGTTTTTTGTAAATGGATTGTTTGGCTCTGATGAGTCATTTTGAAGATATTAATACATACATCCCAATCCCCCCCCTCTCCAATAGACAAAAATGTTTTCATTAAAAAATTATTACATACTTATAGGGTTCCTTAAACTATTCATTGACGTGTTTACATGTAAATTGTTTAAGCCCTTTTAGAAATTATAATTTTTTTTCTAAAACTAAAGGTTCATACCAGCAAACAAAAATCAATAAATTCTACATGTACGGACACCTCTCTCTCAGAGCGAATAATTTTTTGTAAATTGCTTGCCTTTATGAACTAATTTTGGGTTATAAAGGTTTGTTTTTTTACAAACCAACCTACTCCCTCCCTGGTGAAAAAAATTTGTTTACATTTTTTTTTTTCCCTTTCATGTAACATTCCATTATTGCAGAATGATTTTAGATTTTATTATTTTCATTAAATTTAAGGAGGAATCTACAAGTGCTTATAATAATATCCGTGATTTATTCAATGCCCTTTTATCTGAAGCTTTTATATAAATTTATCTCTCAACCTTTTTATATGAAATTTGAGAGGATTCCTTAACATAAAGGATTTTAGATAGAAAGGAAACCTGAACATCTGTGGGTACTTACATAAGTAAGAGTTGAGAAAAAACAAGACTGAAATCCATAGGAAAATTTTAATTGTCATGAATGTACATGGTGAAGAAGGCAACTTTGCTGCTGAAATGTACATTCATGAGCATTGAAATTTTTAAACAATCATAGTATTTAAAAGCATTTTATCCAAAAAAAAATTTTTTGATTTTCATTAAACTATTTTATATAATGAAAAAACATATTTTTGGACATCTCTTTAAAAAAATACTTATTTTTATTTATTTTATTATTATAATTTTTTTTTGTTTATTTAGGAGATACTGACTTAAAAATTCATATAATTAGAAAGAATTACATGCTAAAAGTGATCAGATGCCTCAAGCTATTAATTCTTCTTTAAAAAAATTGGTAATGTTAACAAATTAAAATACGTAATAAATTTTTCATATGTACTCTTTCATACGTACTCATTAAAATATGTACTCTTTCATTTTCTTCGCATTTGGAGGATTTAATTCTTGACCTGAGTAAAAGAATTGGGATTTTGAAAAGGCTTACCAACTTCTTTATCAGACCCCAAACCTTTTTGACACTATCGTTATATAATAATTCCAAAATTAATGTACGGTATATGGATTTGGTTCTCAGGCCCAACTTGCAGTTTTCGCCGCTTGCTTTCGAAAATTGAGAATTATAGGAAGTTTTTATATAAAAAAATTTATCTGTTGACGACACCTTTAAGGTCAATTCCAACATTTTTGATCTGCAGTACATAATACATAATTTTTTTACTAACCTTTTAATAGCTATTTTTAAAGGACAACTATGGGTCCCACGAACCCTCGATATATAGGGATTCGTATCCCGGTCTCCAAAAGAAACCCACAGACGTTAATTTTTTTAGGAAAGGGACGCACTCTACTAATAAATATAGATCCAGCTTTTAAGCTAATTCAATCGTATAACAGTAACAGAATCTTACAAAATATTGATATTTTTCATAACTCCCGGATACCTCTTCTTAGGCTCTTTTTACCCCGTGGTGGATTCGTCTGTTGGGGGTCAGAACTGTCATAATAATGACTGATTGACAGCCGATTACAAATATATATACAAATTGAAATAAACAGAAGGTCATCTTATGAACAAAATGCGTAAGGAAATAAAAAAATTCTATGTTCTTGCTACCTTGAACCTTCTATTTATTTCAATTAACTAGTAGCGGTAGCAGAAATCTATACATAATAAATGTTTATTGTAAACAGAAATGAATAATCCTCCAAGTATTTTTTAAATTTGAAGTGAAAATGTAAATTTTTAATCATAAATTAACATTTAATTTTATAACATGATTAAATCATTAAAAAAATTAATCTTTCTTCTCTCAGCATAATTCATTGAACTGCATTCTTAGATTGTAATTTTTGCTTTATTTATTTATTTATTTATTTATTTATTTATTTATTTATTTATTCTCCTCCTGGGTAAAGGCATGCGCTGCCCCCGACCGCTTCCCCAAGCGCATAGCGAGTGCCCTGGTGGGGCTTCTCGGAGGCATTGCTCCGAGATAACAGCCGGGAGACTGTCGCTTATTTTTCGAACGAGAGCCTCTGCCTAACTCCCGAACGCGGGTGACTTTAACCTGCGCCACACCCGATGCAGTATGAATTTTCTTATTCGTAGACATCATGAGATATATATTTGTTTGGATACTCTTCGTCTCACTTCTCAACCATGACCTTTCTGGTAAGGGTGACCCTAAAGTAGCCATGCTACAACCAGCATAGCTCACAGAATCCCTGAAGCACCCAAACCCCTGACCCACGGTAAGCTTTCTCTTTGCTCAGCATTCCTGGGAAAGTGTACGCTAAGTGTCTGGAGAAGAGAAGTCGGGAAATAGTCGACTCCAAACTGTCGGGGGAGCAGTGTGGTTTCCGACCTGGCCGAAGCACGACGGATCACATCTTTGCTCTAAGGCAAATCTTTGAGAAATCCTGGGAGTATGCAAAAGAGGTCTACGCTTGCTTTGTGGACCTCGAAAAAGCATATGACAGAGTTCCTCGGGAGAAGCTCTGGCAAGTGTTGCAAGAGTATGGAGTGGATGGGCAATTACTGGTTGCTATCATGTCTCTGTACGAAAGCTCTGAGATGTGTGTCCGGATAAATGGCATTAAGTCAAGACCGTTCACCGTGGGTGTTGGACTCCGCCAAGGGTGCGTACTGTCGCCCATCTTGTTCATTATCTTTATGGACTGGATAGACAGGGGCAGCCGAGGCGATGAGCGTGTTTGTGTGGGCGACTGCCTGGTGGAGAGGTTGCTCTTTGCTGACGACCTTGTCCTCCTTGGGTCTTCTCGCACGAACCTTCAGCATGCACTAGACCGGCTTGCAGCCAAATGTGAAGAAGCTGGGATGAAGATCAGTGTGGCTAAAACCGAGGTTCTGGTCCTTTCAAGACAGCCTGCTCAGTGCGCTCTCCATGTTAGTGGAGCCTCATTGAGACAGGTGGAGAAATTCAAGTATCTCGGGATTGCATTCACGAGTGATGGACGGCAGGAGAAAGAATTGGATGCTCGGATCGGTGCAGCAAGCTGTGTCAGACGTGAACTGTGGCGATCCGTGGTAACGAAACGCGAGCTGAGTAACAAAGCTAAGCTCTCCGTCTTCAAATCCATCTTTGTCCCCATTCTCACCTATGGTCATGAGGCTTGGGTAATGACCGAAAGAGTGCGATCGCGGGTACAAGCGGCCGAAATGAGATTTCTGAGAGGTGTTGCAGGTGTTACCCTACTAGATAGAGTGTACAGCAATACAATAAGGGAATCTTTAGGTGTTGAGCCGCTACTTCTCCGCATTGAGAGGTCTCAGTTGCGCTGGTATGGCCACGTGATTCGGATGCCGCAAACTAGTCTTCCTAGGCAGTTGTTATTTTCCAAGCCGGTGGGTAAGAGACCAAGGGGTCGGCCTAGAACCAGGTGGCTAGACTACATGGAGAATCTGGGTTCGAGTCGCTTGGATATTACCAGGGAGGACATGCGCCTGATGGCGGAAGATCGCGATCGCTGGAGATCCTCCATAGGGCTGCTGCCCCCGCGACCCTAACGGATAAGCGGGTTTGAAAAGTAAGTAAGTAAGTAAGTATTTATTTATTTATTTATTTTTTGCACATTGTAAAATTATTTTATTTCAAATTTAAATTTAGTATGCTTTTAATCA